>CATIWJ010128202.1:0-59686 GCA_949640765.1 Croton laevigatus | reverse complement strand
ACTGCTAATAAAATTCTGTCTTAATTTTGCTAATGACATTTTTGTCCTTAACTATTTGTCTTATTTACATATAAGATAAATTACTATAATATCCTTAACTATTCTTCTTATTTACTTAAATACTATTAGTTCAAAAATATCATTTTAAAATAATTTATTTATTTATTTATTGTTATTATTATTATTATTTTATATTATTACTTAAATCTCTTTTTAATTTAAAATTGATATTTCAAAAATTAGGGTGTTACAGTATCATTTCAACTTACATTATTTAGCTTTTATGAATTTACTAGAAAGATATATATCAATGCAGAGATTGTTATATTTTTTAGTTTTTGTAGGTTCAAATTTATTTATGATTTATAGTCAATATATAGATATGTAGAAAGTGTATTTATCACAGAAAAATTTTATTTGTGATTTGTATAAATAAAATTATACTTTTTATTTAAACCGTAACTAGATAAATACAATATGGCATAATCTAATAACAAGTACATTTATGACTCTAATAATAGACGAAGGTTTGAGTTCTCCTTTCTAATTTGCTAAAAAAAAAATTATGGATAAAAGTTTTTTACATTCAGACACCAAAATAAAGATTTAGAAACAAAATTGATTTTACCAAAAACATTTTGATTGCAATTATCAATTGAATGTGGAATAAAGATGGAAGCTATAAATGTACTACACAATGGGGCAACCGCAAACAGGACTCTACCCTCGAGGCTGTAACTTAGCCAAACACAACCTTCCAATAATATGAGCTAGCTACTAGAGTAGAGTCGCAAAAAAATAGGTAATTGAATTATTTATTTTGTTTGAAGAACATAGAAAAAAGCCAAATGTATTTACTGAAAAGCAATTGCGCATGCCTCACTACACTAACCCCAAATAACAAATGAAAAAGGTGTTAATCATTCTGACATTAGCTACAAAAAGTATCAGAATCTTAAAAAAAAAACCACCACTACCATATATATATATATATATATAATATAATGATGTCTTTGGTTTTTGTTTTTTTTTAAACCTGACTACTATTAACGTTAACAACCAACCAGCAACCGCATTTCCAAAGTAATTGAACCGAAATTGAGAGCGAGTAAAGAAGGAGAAATTCGGGTGGTTACTGCTGGCGTAAGGAGAGTGGCAGTGTGGGACCCGTTCGGGTTGAGGATGTTGACGTGACCCGGGTTCAGTTGTTTTTAGATTTCTGGTCCCGACCACGATCTTCAAATTCTCCGCTATAACGGTCACCTTCTTGCATTAATGTTGTTCCTGCCGTCCCCCGATGCTTCTTATTCTATTTTTTTTTTTGCCAATTTTCTTATTCTATTTATTCAACTATTTTAGGTTTTACAAAATGTTCTTATTTCATGAAATACTTCTTTTTTCTTTATTTTTATAGTATACAAAATATGGCATTGTTTCTTCTATTTTTTTAGTGTTTGTTTGGAAATTTTTATTCTCATTTAATTTGAATGAAATGATTAAATCTACCATTATACATTTTCATGTATTTTATGTGGTACAAATCTATAATATTTATTGAACCTATTTAGATGTATGTAAAAGAACCTATTTAGATGGTATTATTTTAAACGACTGTGTTTTAGTTAATTAAAAAGCTTGATAGTGGTGGCGGAGCTTAGAATTTAGAATGGGGGGCGAATTTTTTTTCTATAAATTTGGGGGGTTAAATTAAAATAATCACCAATTTTAAGATTAAACATGAAAGTTTTTAAAATTTTTGAATAATTTTTTCAAAAAATGGCTTGGGGTAATTAGTGCAAGGCAGAGACAAAAAGGAAAGAGTTAAAGTAAGTTGATTGATTTTCATAGATCTTGTTTATTCCCTAATTAAGCTAGGAAAAAGGCTATTAAAGAGTTGAGCGGGGTGGGGCGGGATACATTTTCCATCACATCTCCGTTCTGTGGAGATTCTCATTTTTGTGGGGTTCCCAATCTCATTTCAAAATTTTAAAAAATTATTAATATTAATTTTAATTAATTATTAGATCACAAAATATAAAAATAATACTTTTAATTTATATACTATAAACTAATAAAGAAAATGATATGTTAATAATCCATAGAATTTAAAATAACTATTAATAAATTTACATCCATTTTTTTATTAAAAAAATTATATAATATCTCAAAATTAAGAAAAATTGTTTTTTTATTTTTTTTAAAAAGAGCATAAAATTATTCATTAAGAAGATATGTAATATATATAAACTTTCTATATTAATTAGTAACTTTTAATAATTAATAAAAAATTTATTTTTTAAATTATTCACTATATCAATTATTATCATATTATTTTAATTTATTTACTATTATAATATATTAAAATATTATATATTAGAGGATCCCCGGAATCGGGGATGGAGACCTCGATGAGATCGAGGATGTGGATCCTCACGGGACAGGGAGTATAAAATCCATCCTCGTCTCATTTTCTCTAATGGGGAAAAATTATGCCCCATCCCCGTCCCTATAGAGAAAATAATAGAAATTTTCCTCCCTATTTGAGTCGAGTTCCAACATGGAATGGGAAATCCCCGCCCCATCGCCCATCCCTAAGTTGAATTCCTTAAGATGAACCTTATCTAAAAAAGATAACCAAATAAAGTCTATGAAGAAGCACTAATGGATTGAGAGATGATCTAATGACCATCTAACTATGAAAAAAATGAGGCGTTTGGTAATTGCAACATAACCTAATTAATCTCATCTTTGGCAACAAATGGCCATAGGGACAAGGAGTAAAAGGGTTGAGTGTTTTGGTTTTAGTAGCCATATGAGCTTCAATGTTAAGGTAGGATGGAGCCATCCTTTTTATTTAAGATTATAAAAGTGGCTACACCTAATTGCTATTTGATTTTTACGAGCCTTCTTGTGATTTACCAACTTATGCCGACCCTTTGGTTATTTCCATTTTTCTTCATTCTAATTAATCCTCTGGTTTCAATAATTGGTCTTGAATTAGTGTTATGGTACTTAACAAATCAATGTGAAAGTCATATTACTTTTCATTTAAAATATCTATTGTGATATTAATGGTTTGGTCATTTTCTGTCTCACTAAAGTTTGCCACCCTACCCTAAAGCTCAATACTTTTAGTTCCATTAGTTTGACATCTTTGCATTCATACAAGAAGAAGGAGGTTGTTTATGGATCGATTTCCTTAAGATAGTTCTGTACGACTATAGAAAACTTATTGCTTTCTTGCTCAAGCTTTTTCTTTGTCTAACCTTTCCTTTTCATTTGTATGGAAAAAGCAATTCAAAGTTCGACTTTCTACTTGGTTAAAAATAATTTAAACTAGGTACAATCAAACTACTTTGATTATCTGTCTTCTGTTCCTATTAAGCTCTAAATCAATTGATGAACACCATCATTAATTTAAAATGTATCGTATTAAATCATAAAAAATTAAGACACTAAACTACTAATGGGAGCGTATCTAAATTCATATTTGAACAATCTTTATGTATGAAGTATTTTGAAAGTGGTTGCCACTATTCTCATACATAATGAGATATATATAAGCCTCAAAAGGACTTTAATAGCTTTACATTGGGTATTATCTTTGGTTAGACAAATTATTTACTATCATTACTAATAATCTTTTTCTGTTTTTATTAGCACTTCTAACCTAACAAATATATTAACTAAGGTTGTCATAACTAATCGTCCCGAGTTAGTTCAATACGTTTAATACTTTTGATATTATTGTTATATTGGATAAATTTTCTTACTTCCTTTTTGAAGTTGCTAATAGTATCCCAAGAGTAGTATTTTCCATATTATTACTTTTATTTTTTTGGAATTTTAACCGGTTTTCAAACACTTAATACGGGTATCAATAAAGTTGAATTCGGGTATTAAAAAGGCACATTGTGAGTTGAATTTTCTCTATATAATTCTAGAATTTGAGTCATGAAGCTTACTTAAAAGGTCTAATTCCTCATCTCGTTAAACCAACTGGTAGTTGGTTCCTTATAATTATATTTGCTTATTTTTTTACAATGTAAGTTTTGACACAAGTCTCTCTTATTATTATTTTTTTAATATAAAAAAATTGCACATTGCCTACATAGAATGGGTAGCTCTCCCCTTTGAATAACATGCACCAAATTAGTATTAATAGTGTGATTGACATAAATTAAACTTAGAGAAATAAATATTTTAGAATCTTCATAGAATGTAAATGACTAATAGGTCATACATAATTGCCAGTGAATGTGTTCTTTATTAAAATATATATCTCCTTATATATGGGACAGATAATTCAAAAATAAATGTTAGAAGGTAAATTTCACTATGATAACTAGTAAAGTGGTATATTGAATTTTGCATTGGAGCATAGACCAAAAGGTAAGATAAGTACAACAACAACTTGCAATCTTAAAAAAAATCATAATATAACAATTTTCTTTATTTTGTAAGACAATTTCACAACAATCAAGTGTGGAAATTTTCTTTTTATTGACAATTTTGGTACCTCTCGGTAAAAACGATTTGTTACAATACAATAATGGAAACGGCATAGAAATATACTGCGTCTTATTAATTATTGGAATTGGAATATTACCATTTTGCTCAAAAATTACTAATAATAGTATTTGATTATTACCCTACCAACTTACCATGAGAGGGATCAATGGAAAAAGTAATTACTGTGTAGACGTTTAATAAGTCAAGGGTATTTCAGTCCGAGCAATAAAAAGCTGCCAAATATGCACTAGACCGCAATCAAGTGGTGTCAGATGACAATATTAGTAACATTTATTTATCTAATTAATCATGATTTTTTCCAGCAGTTAACTTTAATTTTTATTTTATTTTATTAAAGTAACGATACAAACAACGGGAAAAAAAAAATTAACAAGGATATAGAGAGAGAAAGGGAAAAGAGTAGTAGTAGGGAAAACGTTCAAAAACACAGAAAATATACAATAATACACACAAACTCAGCACTACAAAGCGTTGATTTCAAAAGAAAGATCGAAAGCCATTCAATCCCTAGTTCTAGAGGGATCAATTAATCCTTCCAATTTGAAATTACTGTTTTTCCCTGCCTTGCCGTCGAGATTGATCTGAACTGGAATGGCCGACAAACCAACGCCTAATCTCAATCTTCAGCACCGTCAATCTGCCAGGGTTCCAAGTCCGACATAACGTTAACAACGGGAAACGAATTCGTCTTTTTTTTCAGAAAAAAAAAAACAAAAACCAAAAAAAGGCTGAAATATCATTATTGGAATCGGAAGAGGGATTGTTACGGCTAGAACAACGCCACATGGCGCCGGCTAAAGGATGTTCGTTAGTATTGGATAAAGCGAGGCGGTGTATACGAACGGTGATCTTCATGGTAGCGATGGTTGCGTCGCTTCTGGTGTCTTCCATGCCGGTGCTGGTGGCGATTGGGGATGTATTGGTGCCGTGCGTGCTGGTTTCGAGTTTTACGTGTCTGAGCTGCTTTGGATTTAAGGAGCATTTGCACAAATACGCGTTTAAGAGCTCATTGACGGATATTCCTGTTGTTTCCTTTATCAGATCTCTTATCATCATCTGTACGTTCTTCTCTTTAAAACTCGTTTTCCTCTTCTGTCTTGCTTGTTTTATTTTTCTTTGAAAAATATGGATTTAATGCTCATATAGATTCGTTTTGCAGGAACCAAATTGAATTGGCATATGTTCTTTTTTCAAAAAAAAAAAAAAAAAATTCCTCATTGTTTTTTTTTTAAATTCTAATTTAAATTTCAATGTCTAGGTTGACAGAACTTTTAATTTGCCTTTTTTTTTTGAAATTTAATTTGCTCTTTTCTGATCTTGCTGAAATTGAAATTTCTAACCTGTAGTTATAGTGAAGTATGAATTTTCAATAATTTTTTAGTCCCTTTTTTCAGCCGATATTTTTATTTTAATTTATTTCTTTGGTAATGGAGAGTGGGAAAAAATGTATTGCCAAGTTTAAGTTTCCAATATTTTCTTATATTTTGTGGAACTGAAATTAGAAATTATTCATCTGAATGACAGTCTTGCTATAACATACTATGATTTGATTTCAAAAGATGATAAGCATTCATGCTTTTGGGGTTCCTAAGCAAAAATAGCTGGATTCATGCCTTCAGATGAGAAGATATGTATTGTGCCAAAATACATGAAAACAAGCAGTTACAATTAATTTATCACATTGTGTGTCAGTGATTCACTCATTCTATTCTCAACTTGAAAAATTGCAGCAGATTTTTTATTGCTTTCATTTTGTTATGTTTTCATTCCTCTTTTGTCAATGCAGAGTTTTGTATTGATGTGTCTGTTGTAGTAGTATCCATTATTTGCCATCTAATTTTGTGTATTTATTGTCCATTGATGGCAGGTGTTTATTTGATGTGTGATGCCCCTGCACTCTCACATGGCCCTTACCTTGGAACTGTGACACTCTGCTCTGTTGTTTCGGTTCTCCTTCTCTCAGTTAAGGCTTGTGTTTTTACTATGAATTCTCAAATGGAGGCTGAAGCTGCTTCTTCCCTTGCAAGACAAAAGCTTCATTTGAAGAAATCATGGGGAATGCCTGTCTTGTTTCTCTCATCAGTGGTTTTTGCTCTTGGCCACACCGTGGTTGCTTATAGAACAAGCTGCAGAGCTCGAAGAAAGCTTTTGTTTCACCGCGTTGACCCTGAAGCTGTAAGTTTTGCAAGAATTTGCTCTGTCAGTGTTTTCTCTCTCTCCTTTTTTTTTAAAACTAATATCTTCTTGATATGCATACTTTAAAATTGAAGTTCATGGAATTTCTTTACTATTTGATTTTCTAGTTAACTGTATTTATTAGTGGCATATGACTACTTTCAGTGCTTCCTTTTGGCTGGTGTAGTTTCTTCTAAAATTCAACACGTAAACATTGGCTTTCCTTACAGCTATTGAACTCGATTGCAGGTACTTTCTTGCAAAAATGTTTTCTCTGGTTACCAGAAAGTGCCACGATCTCCCACTCCTGCTGCTGGAAGAACACCTAAAAGTGACAGTGAGATGAGGCGAAAGCCATTTGGCATGGTTCATGATGAAGGGGAACTACCTATAAGATTGCTTGCTGACATTGACAGCTTATTTATTACGTGTCAGGGGCTTACAGTTCATTACAAGCTCTGCTTACCTGGTTCACCCCCTCGTTCTCTCTCTTCCACAGCTTTTTTGGAGCCTTCTCCTTGCTGTAGCTCACCAAAGATTGGAAGACTAAAACTTGAGAGACAGCCATTAAACTTATTGAAAACCCAGCATAATCTTCATAGGAGTTACAGCAATCAGTTCCACAGCTCTTCCCTATATGCTCCGTTATTGGATGTGTCTCCAACTTCTCCTGTTCTTTCTGAAGAAATTCCTGTTCTGACACTAGATGCTGCTTGTGAGGAGAGTGAAATGAGTACAATGAACTGTGGGTCTCCTGGGCAGCATATGGAGGAAAATGGCCAGTTAGGTATTGTTTTAATTCATGGCTTTGGTGGAGGGGTCTTCTCATGGAGACATGTGATTGGGGTTCTTGCCAGGCAAGTTGGTTGCACAGTTGCTGCTTTTGATAGGCCTGGTTGGGGATTAACATCTCGGCCTCGTCGGAAGGATTGGGAAGATAAAGAATTGCCAAATCCTTATAAGCTTGAAAGTCAGGTAATTGAAGTATAACATCTGCTGTATTTGGTACTTTTATGCAAATAGTGTAATGCTGGGCAGGAGATAGAACAAAGTTCCATAAGCATTTGGCATAGATCCAATTTTTTACTATACTGTTGTCATGCAATGACAATAAAAATAATAATGTGAAGATGGCTATCCTCAGCTGAGTTTGAATTAATTGCATTAGAAACATCCCTTGAACTAACTTGGGAAGGCTTAACTTTTGTTATTCCAACTGTGGAATTTTGCCATACTTGCATTCAATTTGATTTTGCGGAACTAGAATGGTTCCTTATCTGAAGATTATGTTCTTTTTCCTATTTTCATTGGGAGACTTAATTGTTTTAGCTAAACTTTGCATCTCTTTTTACATTTTTTTTTTCAGGTTAACCTTCTTCTTGCCTTCTGTTCTGAGATGGGATTTTCCTCGGTAGTGCTTGTGGGTCATGATGATGGAGGCTTGCTTGCTCTGATGGCTGCACAAAGGCTTCAAACATCAATAAATTCTTTCAATGTCCGTAAGATTTCTTTGTTTTCTTTTCCAACATGTTTTGTTCAATTGTAAACATGTTGTAGCTTTGATTTAAAACAAAATAAGAATTTGGGAGAAAAAGCTTTGCATGTTGAATAGAAGAAAGAATGGGATGCCGGTTTTTTACCTTGGTACTGAGTCATACCATATGTGATGAGTTGAGAAATGTCGAGGCTGGAGCCAATAAGGATCTTGATTTATTTTATTTTGTTACTACTTTTTTGCCTTTTTTTTTTCAATTAGTTTAACTAAATAGAATATAGATTTTGAAGTAGAACATTGAATTGATTATTGGTTATTGATGGACACCATTTATTATTGTCTATTCTATCAAAATGAGCTTTCCTCATTTCTAATATGTTTGTGGGTGATGCAGGTTACTGTAAAATCTGTAGTATTTCTAAATGTTAGTTTGTCAAGAGAAGTGGTCCCTGGCTTTGCTAGGATACTCTTGCGCACATCACTGGGGAAGAAACATCTTGTTCGCCCTCTCCTTCGGACAGAAATTGTTCAAGTGGTGAACCGCCGTGCATGGTATGATGGAACCAAGCTTACACCGGAGGTTTTAAGTCTCTACAAGGTACGCTTGCTGAGTTCTTTGCTTATGAAAAACTCAATATGTTGAAGCATCTTTTCAATGGTTTGCCTGATCCATTATGTCATCAGGCCCCGCTGTATGTGGAAGGTTGGGATGAAGCACTCCATGAGATAGGTAAACTTTCATGTGAGACTGTCCTTTCACCGCAAGGTTGTGCATCATTGCTGAAGGCAGTAGAAGACATGCCAGTTTTGGTCATCACAGGTGCTGAAGATGCCCTTGTACCCCTTAAGTCATCCCAAGTTATGGCTTCAAAACTTGTAAATTCTGTAAGTTTACTTCTTCCCTTCTCTATTTCATAGTTATGGTATATTGAGCTAAGACAGCAGAAGCAATGTTTCTTGCTAGTTGCAAAATGTTGGAAACTGGAAAAGTAACAGTTAATTGATTGTTATTTCGCCTTATTTGGTTGCAGAGACTGGTAGCCATTTCTGGATGCGGGCATCTTCCACATGAGGAGTGCCCCAAAGCATTACTAGCAGCCATGTCTCCCTTCATAAGCAGACTACTGTCGAAAACTGATTTGGAAAACCAATAGGATAGACACTTTTTTTTTAACTTATCCAATAGGGTTGTATCTGTTTTAGGCTTTTCTTTTCTATTTACATCTCTCTCTGTTCTTTTCAAGCAATTTACCCTAAAGGAGGGGATTAATGTTTGTGCCCCTTCTTTAGGGGATATTTTTGGTGTTATATTTTCAAGCCTTTTTTTTTTTTTCAAACCCTGATTCCCCCAGGGTTTATAGCTTTTCTCATTTTGTAATATTTATATATATATTATCTCTTCCAATTTTCCTAGTCAAGAATGAAGATCCAAGCAATTGATAGCTAGCATTGAAAGTTCCAAGTTTTTCTTTTACATAGGTAAAGGGGATGGGGAATTTTGGGGGAAGGAGAGGGAATGAGATCGAACTCAGGACCTTAGTCTTGATAGCTAACATATTAACCAATTGGGCTAGGTCTTGTTGTTCAAAGTTATGTGTTTAGAAATGGTGTGGATATGTTGATTTTGAACTATCCAATACATCTCTGCTCTGTTTTCTCTCATTTTGTTCACATTTTATTTTGGAATTTTATCTCAAACAGCTGGTATATTGAGTTAATGAGCCTTTTATTATCGTTTAGAAAAAGAATACAGATGTTTATGATGTGGTTTGCATGTTCGATTTGATGAAGTGGGCATAAAAATGGCCAGACATGAATTGTGCCCAGGTAGGCGACAGACGGGCAGAGCTGTCTGATGGTAGAGGGAAGAACACATGTTTTAGATACCCTTTTTTCTATTTGATGAAAATAGCTCTTTTTACTCTCTTTTTTTCTGTGTTTGATAAAGCAATCCACTTATATTGAGAAAACTAGCTATCCACCCTAATTACTATCTTTTAACCCTATGCACTTATCTTATTCTTCCAACCTATTTCTTTCTTTTCACCATAACTACTTCCTTCTTTTTCTGTTCGAGGACTCTTTTCTTCTTCATTTGGCCTTGGTCAAACTGCTTCTAATCTCCATTGTTGGAGGTTTAGGTATTTCTTGTTTTGGATTTTTAGATTTCATCTTGTTGGAGGAGTAATTTGAGGTTCTTCTTCAATTCGTATTTTGATGGCTAATAAAGACACTTGAATTGGAAATGATGATGAGATTATGGAAGCAAGTGGCGGCAACAAAGACGAAATTTAATTTCAATTTGGATTTTATTAGTCATGCCATCTAGAGAGGGAGGTAGCAGTTGTCACGCCTAAATGCACATATGTTTAAGTCATTTATAAGTAATCATAAGTTAATTTTCCTAGTTTTGGAAAGTAGTCTAGGATCTGGTAAGCTCAAAGGGCGTATTGAACATGCGAGATTTACAGGGAATTTTTACAAAGGTTAGGGACCTAAAGGTAATTTTGTAAAAAGTTCCAAAAATTCTTAATCATACATATATTTAAGGTAAAAAATGAATTCTAGAGAAAAATCGAGTCATAACGGTGTATCACGGAATTTTCTGAAAATGCACCTACAAAAAGTTACGAAAGAATTTTTGATAAAGGACCTTTTGGTTTTTTTCCACCCAAGCATCATTTTGGTCACAAAAATAAAGGTAGCCACCATTTTAGAAAAGAGAAAAGTTGGTGGCAAATGGCTAAATCCTAGCCATCCACACTTTTGGGTAGGAAAAATCCTATCCATCCAAAAATAATTTAATTAAATAAATGGAAAATAAAAAAATATATAAAGGTGAAGTGTTCTTGAAATTGGGAGAACACTTGAACATCAACCCATACGCTTTCTTCTTCTTCTCTATAGTGGTCGAACCACTTCCATACAAGATCAATAGCAAGTTTCAAGCCAAATTTTTCAAGGACAAACTTAATTTTAAGGTGAGAAATCCATATATACTCTTAGTTCTTTCATTTGATTAGTTATTTGTATTATAAAAATGGAGAAAGATTATGAAAAATTGAAGAATATAAGAATAATTGAAAGAAAATGGATGGTAATGATAAGAAATGGTCAGTATGTGTAGGATTAAATATAGAAACAAGCTTAGTAGCTAAAATCAAGGAAGAAAATGGTATGAACAATAGGCTAGGGTTTGTGTTCTTGACATAAAATTTGTGTTCTTATAGGAAGTCAAGAAGAAAGAATATAAGAGAAAGGAAAGGAGCTAACATAAGAGAAGGAAGGAATGAAAAGTGAAAGGTTTGGTACTTTAACCATTGTTCTTAAATTTTTAAGCATTCTTGAATTTTTGATTATGTTCTTAAATGTTGTTTATGAATGATTTATATGTGTTATAATATAATTTTTATTGATTTGAATTCATAAGAATCCAAAGAAATTGAATTAAACACAAAAATGCCTAAAATCCATACATTGTCCATAAACTTCTATGAATTCTTAAGTAGCCTTTTTGAATAGATTTTGTAAATTGGACTCCTAATCCTTCATTAGTATTATAAAAGGAGCCTTAAAATAAATTTTGTGGTAAAAAAATAAATTTTCCCTAAGCATTCTAATTTTGGTCGAATGGGTTACAAAATTAGGCATGAATTGCCACTTTGAATCCCTAGCATTTTCACCAAGATTTCCTTTGAATTTTGGTATGAGATTTTATAGGTGTCTTTTTAATATATAAAGTAATGTTTATGACTTACCTAGGGTATTTGAAAGTTCCTAGAGTTTGTTGTAACACATTCATATTAAGGGTGCTAATATCAATGGTATATTTTTAGAATAATTTTTTTGTGCAAAATGGTTCGTAACGTGTTGAAAAAATTTATTTTAAATGTGCAATAATAGAAATTCTAGAAATTTTTTTGTTGTTTTGGTGCTGAATATGTAGTATTTGGATGTTATTTTTTTTAATTTTGATGTTGCTAAAAAATTTTTTCCCTTAATTTTTGTGTTGTTGGTTGTTGTATCAGTTGCTTTTTTATTATTTTTTGCAAGTTCTAGGTTCTTTGAATGTTAGGATTTTTGTGATTTTTGGTATTTTTAATATTCTAAAATTTAGTTTCTGTAATTTTGTGGGTTTTTTTTATGTTAAATATGTATTACTTTGATGAAATTTTATAGGTTATGATGGTGCTGAATTTTTTGATAATCTAAATTGTGATCTGATCCTATAATTCATAGGGTTTGAACAATGGGTTTTTCTATGTGTAATAGAGTTTCTTTATAAATACTAATAAGATTTTTTTTTTTTTAAAATAGACTTTGAAAATTGAGTTTTATATGCTTAACATGGCCCCTTTAAATATAAGCAGAATTTCTTTTTAAATAGACTTTGAACATGACTTAAAAATTTTTTAAACAGGATTTAAATAATGGATTTTATTTTGTTAATATCTTTTTTATGATATATAAATCTCATAATTTTTTTTAATTTCATGTTTATATTGGTTTTTTGCTTTGACATTTTATATTATTGAATATTATTCGAATAAGTTATGAACATGCTTTGAATAATAGGTTTTAACATACTTTGAATAATAATAGTTGTGAATTTGCTTTGATTGTTTATTTAACATACTTTGAACATATTTTTGAATTCTGAATTTATGGGATTTAAGTCGTGTTCTGGGTGCTTGGATTCTTTTTGGTTTTTTGCTTTGAGATTTTATAATTTTGAACAAAATAATTTTGAACATACTTTGAATCGGTTTTGAACATGGTTTCAACAAAATAGTTTTGAATATATTTTGAATGTTTGTTTAACATAATAGTTCTGAATATATTTTAAACGTTTGTTTAACATACTTTGAACAATTATTTTGCAGATTTTTCATATATTTTTTTAATTGGTTATTTTTTATTTTTCATTTCTATTTTTGTTAATATTTGTTATTTTTTTTAGTTTTAGAAGGAAACAATGGATCAATTTATTTGAAGATTTTAGAGATGTAATTCTATTATTTAGTAATTTTTATAAGTAATTTTTTATTTAATTATTTGTAATATAAAATATACATTCTTCCATTAATGTAATTTAATATATTTTGTAATATAAATTATAATTTACTTGGTTATATTTGTTATTTATTATTATTTTTATAATATATGATATTAAATTCAGCAAGATTATAATTTAAATTAAAAATTTTTAAATTTTATTTTAAAAGAAATTTAAAAATTACATTATAAAAATAAATTTATTTTATATTTATTTTTAATTTAATTTGTTAATTATAGTAGTTTACTTGTTTGCCATTAGTTACTTTTTTCTTTAATTATATTATAGTTAATTGTATTTAGGAAACCTATTTGAGTTAATATTCTTTATTGATAAGAAAATCTTCACTACGATTTAGACAATTTAAACTCAAATCACACTGTATTTCGGAATGGTAAAAGCTATATTCCATTGTAAATTATGTAAAGAAAAACGTGGATTATATATTAAAGAATTCAATTAAACAGTAAATTGTTAAATATTAAAGGAGTTGCAGCTTGCAATACTTTGGAGTTCAAACAACCAGCCGTTTAATATTCCATTGTATATTATGTAAAGAAAAACATCACTTTTATTTCTTTATTTTATTATTTTTTTAAATTTCTTTAAGGTTTCTTTATTTTTATAATGAGCATAATGGGTTTAGCGGTCGTAATGTTTCTTGGAATTGCAGTTTACTTAAGGGAATTCTTTTTTAAATATAATGAAACAAATGAATAAGGGAGCGATTATTGGAGCAGGGAATTTTCATTATGTGGTACCTCTGGGAAGCACGCAATGATAGAATTTTTAATAAGAAATTGTGGGCTGCCAAAGATATTTGTGATTTAGCAGTGAAGTAGTTCCAGGAGTATGTACATGCTGAAGAAGAAGGGCCTTCCATTACAAGGCAGAAATGAACGGCAGCAGATAATGGAGAAATAGTCCATAATTGGATCCCTCCACTTGATTCCTGTTTAAAGCTTAATGTCGATGGTGCAGTTTGCAGACAGAAGAAAGTAGGAGCCATAGCAGTGGTTGTGAGGGATAGCAGCCGGAAAGTGGTTGAATGGAGAGTTCAGCAATTTAAGTTTGTCATTGATCCTTTATTCTAAGATGGCCTAGCTAAAAAATCAAATGGTCAAAACAAAATCTTGGTCTGGTTGTATTATTGAAACTGATTCAAATATAGTGGCAGAAATGATTAATCCACTCCCAGATTCAAGACTTAATTGTGGAGATCAAATCTTTGGAGGCTCTCACTGTTTAAGAAGGTGTAATACTTTAGCACATAATCTCGCTAGAGCATCATTGGATAAGAGTTCTATTTGTAATAGAAAGGCACAGTTTCAACTGGTTTATGTACTGATATTTTTAATATAATTATTGAAATGATGACTATGTTAAAAAACAAAAACACACCCTTTCACTCACACGTTCCTATTTATCAGATTACTCAAAATTGTCTTTTGTATCTATCCGTTCATTTAGTATGGATAAAATTTTATATTTATGACAAGCAAAGAAAATTATTCAAAATGTTTTTGCGGTGGAAGATTTTGCATTCTAACTGGAAAAAAAAATAAAAAATTAATGGTATATTAAATAATTGAAAATAAAATTTTAATAATTATATATGAAAAGTAGTTGCTTTTATATAAAATGAAAGGAGAATAAGAGAATAGAATTTATCTTTTTTATAATTTTATTGTTGGACAATATATATATATATTTGCAAATATTTATATTATCATGAGGAATGGTATTTTTCTTATTTATATTACCAAACACTATTTAAGGGGGTGAGTGTAAAACAATATATGAAAGTTTATTAAAAACATGTTTAAAATATATTTTTTTTGACAAATTTTTTAAAATATATTGTTCTGATGGTGCAAAAGCAAAGTAATACATCTTAACATTTTTAACTATTAAAAACTTATACAGGAAAAGCTGCTATACTACAAACAATACTAAAAATGACGAGAAATAACAGTTAATTAGAATACTTAATTCAACTATCCTTGTTTATTTAAAAAATTATATATTTAAATTTCTATTTAGTCTAGAGTTATTAATTAAATTATATTGTATTAAGATAAGTAATTTTTTTTCTTATTAAATTAAAATATTTATTTTCCTTATTATTAGGTTAACATAATAAGTAATTTTTTTCTTTATTAGATTAGAATATTTATTATTTTATCTATAGAAGGCATATTTTATTATTTTATAGGGGATAGTTTTTTTTTTAGTCAATTTTAATCCTAATAATATCTTTTTCCAAAATTCTGTTTTAAATGCTTAATTTCTAATATTCTCTTGGAATCAATAAAATTTGGAAGTCTAATATATAGTATTCGCTTGGAATCAATATAATTTGGAAGTTATTTGCTGCATTAATTTTTAATTAATCAATAGTTTATAAATTTATATTGTTTCTTTATACTTCCGTTGCATCAGAAAAAGCGAATTTTCTTTTGAATAATATTATTGCCGAAATTTTGTTTTTTTAAAATATTTTTAATTTTTATATAATTAAAATGAATAATATATCCTTTTTTTTTAATGAAGAATAATATATCCTTTAAAATTGAATTGCAATAATTTTATTATATTATTAAGAATAAGAATTTTCTTAAAGCTCAAAGAATATATAATAACTCCATTAATTTACTTTCTTTTTTTTTTTTTAATATGCTGTAAAAAACTTAGTAAAAAAGACAAAGAAGAAGTGCAGTCATCTTTATTTTTGTTCTCTCTTCAATTCATAATTAAAATCACTTACTAAATTTAACTCGAACCATACTCCATTATTGTATTTAAAAAGAGGAAAAAATCAATTACATACTAAAAAAAAAGAAAACAAAAAGACAAAAGAGTGTAAGACACGCAAACAAAATCCGATTCATGAGAAAAGGCAAATCGAAAACCTGAAAGGCGCGCTACGGTTTTACAAACAAAACCCATATGAGAAGAGATTATTTCCACTATGTCATATTTTATTTAAAATAACTATTAATTAGTTCTCTTTCCAGACATAGCAATTTTCTAATTCCGTTGTATTAACTGGTACTCACTCACCAATCCCCATATAGTGTTCATTCCACTCTCGTTTTGCGTAGAGGCACACTGCACCTTCACAGCGCAGGTTAGCATTTTGCTCCGTCTGTTCAGTTCTCTTCTTTCTTCAGTTTCTCTGTTTATAACATCTCCTTCTCTTATTCATCATTTCGGAACTTGCTTTGCTTGTTAGGTATAAGCTATTTGTTTTCTATATTTTCTCCTTCCTTCTTTCCTCTTGATCTTGTGGTGCTTTTATATGTTTATTTTTTCTTTTTCATTCTTTTGTTCTTGACTTATTTTGTATAATTTGCTATTTCGAACATTGCTGATTGTAGAAACTGAGTATCTTGTTTAGCTGCACTTCTATTTTGTGATTTCTGAGATTTTCAGAAACATGGTTGACAGAATCTTCCAAAATTTGAAGGTAGTGACCTTAAATATTGAAGATAATGGTGAAATCGGATGATTATGTTTATATGATGAAATTAAAATTATTCAAAAGTTTAATAAAGCGGTGAAATTAGGTAATTGCTTTCTAATCCATTGTTCAATGTATTTGGTGCTTGCATTCTCATTAATTTTGTGTATGCCAATAATAGCAAATGTTGGAATTTTGGCTTTCTTATTGTATTGATGCTCTTTAACGTTTAATACTAATTCTTTTCATTTCTTAGGCTGTATGTTTGCCATTAACTTTGAAGTGCAACTACATTGCATAGAAAAATTTTGTGTGTATATATGATTACAGTTGATAAATGGCACTTTCATTTGTTTCCATCATTCGTTTGATAGGTTCACAATCGATAGCTGAACTATTAGGAGACAGAGGCATAATGTTGCTTCATAAAGACTTGGATGGAGAGGAGTTTAAGTGGGGTAATAAGATTGGAGTTGGTAAAACGAACAAAGATCTACACTTTTACGAGTCATTTACTTATCGTGGTGTGGAGTACTTTCTTTATGATTGTGTTTATTTTCGCGATTTTAATGACATTGAGTCTTATATTGGTAAGCTTGTGAAAATGTATGAGACCCCAACACGTGAGAAGAAAGTAAAGGTGGTATGGTTCTTTCGTCCTATTGAAATACGTAATTTTTTAGGAAATTATGAGCCAAGGTGGAATGAGATATTTTTGGCATCCGGTGAAGGTCGAGGCCTTTCCAATGTTAACTTTTTGGTAAATCATTTGCCAATCACGACTAATTTGTGCCTTTTTTGTATTTGCAATCTTTACTTGATGTGATGTGATGTGATGTTTAGTTGTTTGGCTTTGTGCTTTGTTTGTGTTATAATATTACTAAAAGGCTGCACTAAGAAGTTATTGTCTAGGAATTTCAAATTATCAAAGAAGCATATCTGCATATGTATTTTGAATTATAAAAGCTAGTAGTTGTCGAATCGTGCCTTCTTATGTTATAATGTTACTAAGATGATGTGTGATGATTCTACTAGTTGGCATTGTACTAATAATAATATTTTCTGTATTTTCCTAGGTTATTGAAGTTTTTGGTTTATTTATTTCGGAGTAATAGCAATGGTGATTGAGCTTTAGTGATGAATAATATGCTAATGTTTTATTGTGCTATAGTTAAGGATTTTCTTTGAGATAGAGCGGATGTTTTGTAAGTCATGCATGAAAGGGTGGAGTGGAGGCTTAACAAATACAACTAATTTCTTCAAGAAATAGAAAAAGCATGAGCTTATGAAGTACATGCACATCCATCCAAGAGGGCACATGTTAAGATTTAGATTTTGATGCTGAGATGCAACATTGATAAATATTTTTCTGATCATTAGTACTTGAGACAGTCTTTATTATTATTATTGTTCAACATGAGAAGCTAAATTGTTGCTGTTTTATCATATTATGATTACAAATTTTGGTGAGAAGCAAAAACTTCCCCTATTTGGTCTTAAGAGAAAATACATTATGGTCTAAGACTTCTCCTATTGGGTTATTCCTATTTGAATGATGTTTTAAAATAAAGTAAGATTAGAGGGAATTAGCTCTATTAATAAGAACATTATAATATGACTTATTTGGATTTACCTAATTGGGTCAGAGTTTGAGTAGGGGTGCTCATAGGATGGTTTTGTCATACCACTATCGAGGGGTGGCCATTTGATGGTATGTACTGTTTGAAATGCCGGTTGTGTATCATCTTGAACCGTAATTGGACTGTCATAGCTGGTTCGTTGAACAAAATTCTGAACTTTGAACTATCTCAAACTATGGACCGGCCGAAACTAAAAGTTCAAGGGTTTTTTTTTTTAATCAATGAACTGGGGCAGGTTGAACCTGCGGCTAGCAGTTTCCAACTATTATAATCTAATTTTTATGAACCGGTGGTTCCATCGGTTCAAATTGGTGGCTTTTGCATTATTCAAAGTGAAGTCTACATGCTTTCATTTTATACCCAACCATATATCTTGATAAGCTCTAAATTTGTTGTATTCATTGATGTTGCTTGTCTTAGGAGGCAATTATTCAAAAATGCAATGTTGTCTGTGCATCAGATGACAAGAGAAATCCTCAACCAACTGAGCAAGAATTAAGATTGGCTGATTACATTTTCTATTGTAGTTTTGATGTTGGAGAATGCAAAATACTAAAGCACTTTGCAAATCATATAGATGGTATTAAAGGTTAGCTATTAAGTTTTTGTGAAAAACTACAGAGAATTCACCTAAGTATCCTTCTCTTTATTAATTAATTGTTTGAAAGACAAAATGTAAATTTATATGTGAAGGAAGTATATGTTTGTGGTTCACATAATGGGAATTGTATCTTTATCGAGTGAAATTTCAAGTTTCATCTTAATCTTTTAATTAGTAACATATGTGAGATACAAAAGAAGTATATGTTAATTGAAATATATATGTTAAAGTTACATTATTAGCGTTTAATATTGTGACTATAAGTAAAGATTTGTATGCTCTACAGTGGAGCATTTTTTCAACAAACAAAAACATCAAAAGGTCATCTCTGAGCCTAATCTCAAGCTAGTTGTGAAATTGAATGGTGACAAAGTAAGAAAGAGCAACAACATCAGCAATTCCTCAGTGGTTAAAGGTCTTTAATAATTCTTTCAGATGTTGTACTTTTTATAATCAAGTTATTAGGAGAAATTTCCCTGATCCAAGATCTCTACAGAAACCAAGGAAGTCACAACTGATTCTAGTGAGCAAGAAGACATTTCCACTACCCATGGCATTTTGAGCCACAAAAGTCTTATCAATAGTTATCATCCTAGAAGAATCCTATGTGGCCAAATTGATGATAAAGATAAACAAGTTAAGTCTTCGAGAGACTCTTCTTCAGATACATCAAATATTGAGCCCCATAAGAAGAGAAAGTTACCTCAAGATGAAAAGGAAGGAACTCTTTCTAACAAAGTAGGACGTCAAGTTGTCGAAGATAGGGGTGCCAAAACTGTCAGCAAGATCACCACTAGACTAGACAATGTAAGTTTTACTAGCATCTCCCCTTTTATGGCAACCATATTTTATGGAAACTCCTTTTTATCTATTTAAGGTGTTGTTAAGTTCATCTAATTTAATTATTTTGGAACATGTTATGTTATGGATAGATGATTATCTATAGGACATGCTTTATAGAATTAACTATTTAAGTATTGTTTATTTGTTAAGTGTTTAAAAACTGCCAAAAGCTAAAAACTAAGGAGGTTAGCTTTTTATAAGATGCTACTTGAACAGATAAAAACTTCTTTACCAAGTGCTACAAAAATAGCTTTTAGTGTTTTGACTTGTCAAAATGCTAAAGCACTTGAAAAGCTGTTTACATACACATAAAATCTGGAAGTGATGTCAATTTACCAACTAGGTGAATCTCCATAATGATATTTGAAGGGGAAAAGAGGTGAAGTTGTTAATCTATTTTATGCAATTGAACATATGTTGGTTTTGACATCGTTTTGGCCCAAGGTTATGATTTATGATTGTAGTTCTCCTTGACCTTGAATCCTTGTTACATGTTGGATTTTTTCTTTTTTTGTCTTCTTCAAAAGCAAAGTATTATATTCACGATGTTTCTACTAAACATTAGCAAATTTATCCCAAACCTTGTTATATTTTTCTGATTAATGAAGTTTTTTTTTTTTTTTTTAATTCTACATTTGCAGGATAGAAGACATTGGTTCAAGGAAAAGGTTAGTAACATCCACATTGATTTCCTTTGGACGTTTCATCAGTCTTTTTAAAGGAAAAATGAATTATCTTGTTTTGAAAAGGCACAATCTCCCATGATCAATAATTCAAGACTAAAGAAATAAATATATAGTATATGTGTTATTAAAAGTTAAAACTAATAATGGAATGATTGATGTTGGAAGTTTTTGAATCCACAAAGATGAGGTCATTCTATTTTTTTTTTAAACATTTTATGTAGTAGATTTGCATGTAATTCTTTTTTAGCTTGAATTTTATAAAGCAGGGTTATATTGAAATCACATTAGAAATTGACTATCATTTATGATTGTTATACTTTTTAATTTGTCAATCATTTTATGGGTGTGAGGTCATCCAAAGATGGTCAAAATTATGAATGAACACATTAGACAAAAAGTGCAAGTAATAAAAGTTGGATGTGAAATGAACGAATGACAGCTGAGATAGTATGGTCGTGTTTTATGTGGATCACCACATGCCAGCTCTCAAAGAAAGGAAAAGATAGACCTAAAACTGTTTGGGGGGAAGTTTTTGCTAAGGATTTAGCCATGGACAGATGGGAGTGGAATTCATATAGTAGACCCTAGTTAGTTGTGTTACCTGGACATTTGAGATGGTGGGAGTGGGGGGATGTACCCTTGTCAGTATCTTCAAATCTAATGTACAATTTTTTGGTGGTTTGAACTTTTACATAGATTTTGAAGATTTTCAATTTAGTTTGATACTTAGAGGACAATAATTATATCGTAGGATAAGGGGAGGGAGGGGATAATGCAATGGCAACTTTTTAATTTATTTGGTTGATCTTGTGAGAATTGGTGAGATGAGTTTTTTTCCCATTTCAGTTGAGTATTGCAGACTTAATGAACTTGAAGTGTGATTCTCAAAAAATTTGTTTTCACATTCATGCTCTTGTTTGAAGCAATTTTGAAATGTAATTTGTTTGAAACACCGTGGATACATGATGTGAAATATTTCATAATTTATGCTACAAAACTGCCTTGCTAAAGTTTAAATTCCAAGTATGAGAGCAAGAAGGATCTATTTGATTAAAGTTCGCATTTAGGACTAACGGTGAAAATGAGTTCACTAAGTTGGTTGAGTGGGTTAATTAGCTGAAACTTCCTTGATTGTAGCCTAGTTCTGCCAAAATGGAAAATGCTTCCCTAGAATTATGCAACTTAGATTCGTAAGTTACTTGGAAGTGTGCTAGTTGGCATATTGTATCCGGACTAGTCATTATCTGTTCTATAGGATGGAGTTTATGCAGCGATGCCATTGTTCCTTTCTGAGGTGCTTTTATTTCTGTAGCATTTATTGGTACATCCGAGGTACAATGATACTCGTGATATATAAAGTACTTGTTTTAGTTTTCATAAACTTGTTCAACAGATAACAATAGCGAGTTTTGAAAGATTGGCCAAGCATATGGAATAGTTTTTTGCATGAAATTTTAAGATGGTGCACCAGAGAGTGGAGATTTGATTTCACAACAAAGTTAGTCCTGACATTTTTCTGATATTGGATTTGTGTGCACAAGTTGTTAGGATTTGTGATTGGTGAGTTCTCTTTATGCAGAAGTTTAGTACTAGTGGTTTTTACTCAGCTCTCTTTGCATATTATTTGTTGTGATTGGTTTGATTATTAGAAAATCTAGGTGCTGCAGCCATGTAATTGTAAGTAAGTTATTGCTTCAGCCATTTTCTCTTTCGCTTTTAAAGATATTTTTTTATACCCTTTTGTTTCTGTTTTACTTTTTTGTTTTACTGTAAGTTAATACATTCTTTTGCATCTCATCCTAGAATCCTTTTCCCTTACTTATCATTGCTCAAGTATGATCTCTAGTGAAAATTTTCATCTAACCTTTAATACCAATGCACAGTAATGCCTACTGCTACAATTCTTCAATCAGAATGACTTGCATTTTTATGTCTGTCGTAGTAATGATAAGTTATGGCTCTCCTTTGAGCTCCGAATTCAATATGTTGCAATTCTTGCCATATTTTATATATGGTATTATTTGATCTTCTATTATTGCTATTACTAATTTACTATTACTTTTCTTAGACTTGGGAAGAAAAATTGCGGATTGCTGAAGAGGTAGGTGCCTTGGTCTTGCTTGAAAATTTAGATCCATCGTTGGCATCATCAGAAATTGAGGTATGATTGATGGTTCTCCATGTCCACTCTTTTTACATGGGAACTTATCTATAGAGTTTTACTTTTGTGGAATTTGTTGTCTTCATCTGCTGTATTGCCAGTCATTTTGTTTAGTATTCTTGCTTTAAGTGTGTGCAGCTTCATAGCTCAGACATGATCTCTTAGGATTATTACCTCGTGTAGCAGCTACTATTTTTGATGTGTATGTTGCACTTGAAATCATATTTACCTTTATAGCTCTCAGATACCTGATTTGGTGACAAAGTAGAAGTTGGGGATTGATTTTGTTTTTTCCTGTCATTTACTCCATGATTCTATTTCTATTCTACTTCAGGATCTGGTTTTTTGTGCACTTAACCAAAGGGTTGAGGGAAAGGTGATTCATGACAGTGCTTTCTTAAGCCCACACTATGGTAAGTGCATTCTTCTAACAAATTATTTGGTGTTTCATTATCAACTCATAGGTTGTAAGTTAAAAGTGGATTTGACTGAGGACTTGCATGTTGTATGCTAACAGGTAAATGTCTGGTTATATTCAAGTCAAAAGATGCTGCTGAGGCTGCAATATCCATGCTGCAGAGGAAATGTCTAATGATGGCTGGTGGGAGGTAGTATTTATGTTGGTATCTTTATATTTGTCATATTTCCTGCTTCTCTGCTTATGATTCTTGAAGTTCTTCTTGGGAGCAATTTAATAATATATCTAGATAAATTCACAAATTTTACTCATTTTTAGTCATTTGGCATCATCTGGGTTGGATAATGTTATGCAATAGTTTAGAACCAGATCTGGCTGAACAATTCTTTATTAGCCTGTCTTCATCAATGAATTTCATGATCTTATAGCAATTTCATTTACTTTGTCTAGAAATTGTCTCATGTTTCCATCTTTTCTGCTCAAGCCCCCAGTTGCTGGGAGTTGTTGAAGCCAATTTCTATTTAGGGATATTTACAAAAACGTCCCTATGTTTATGCCTTAACTACATTTTCCTCTCTGTTAATTTTTTTTCGAACATAAATATCTCTACATTTTAAATATTTTAGACAATTATATCCTTTTATCTATTTTTTCAATTAAAATAACAGTATAAGGATCAAAATGTAATTTTTTCGAGCCTTTTGGAAAAACTCAGGAATTAAGGGACCGTTTTGAGAATTTCCTTCCTTCAACCTTCAACCTCTCCCACGATTGCCTAGTAGCCGGCCTCCCTGCACAGCCACCGTCGCCGGATGAGGACGACCACCGTCCGCCACACCAGATCGGCACCTTCAACCTTCGACCACCACTGTCCATGGCCAGATATTTCAGAGCTATCTTGATATGGCTTCATCTTCACCTCGATTTGCTTTTAAAATTTGCGATCTCGATATGGTGGTGTTGAGTTTAAAAAGAAAGCGTCAGATTCGCTTCTTTCATGGCTAGGTCTTTCAAAAGGGGATTTCAATTTTGCGAAAGGGGTTGCAGCAGATTAAGATTTGAAAGATGATTTTCAAAGAAAATCGAGGTCATGGAGATGATTTGATAGAGAAGATGAAGCCATATTGAGATCGCTTTGAAAGATGGTGTCGGTCGACGATTGAAGGTGCCGGTCTGGTGTGGCGGACGGTGGTTGAAGGTTGGGCGCTAGAGATGGTGTCGGTGGCAGGCGGTGTGCAGGGAGGCCGGCTGCTAGGCAATCGTGGGAGAGGTTGAAGGTTGAAGAAAGGAAATTTTCAAAACGGTCCCTTAATTCTTGAGTTTTTCTAAAGGGCCCGAAAAAATTACATTTTGATCCTTATACTGTTATTTTTAACTAAAAAAATAGACAAAATGATATAATTGTCTAAAATATTTAAAATGCAAGGATATTTATGTTCAAAAAAAAATTAACAGGGAGTAAAATGTAGTTAAAGCATAAACATAGGGACGTTTTTGTAAATATCCCTTCTATTTATCCTAATAATATGATAGGAAATAGCATCAGACCTACATGTTGAGCATGCTTATTTGGTTCCTCTCCTGCAATACAATGTTTTGACTGTTATTGTTGTATAATGTGTAGTATGATGTGCTTATTGTTTTTGCTTTATTTGTAGGCCTCTTGTTTGTAGCAGGTATTCTTTGAGGGATCCTTGTAAAAATGCAAGTTTCTATGGGCACATGTCTCTTTCTAAATTCAAGCAAAGGCAATCTGAAGACATGGTAAAAAAAGATTACCTAGCAGTTGTTTTTGCTATTCTGATACTGCAGGTAATATATTATTTTTCATAGAATTGGTGTTGATAACTTCCCCTCCCTTCTCTTTTTCCTCTCTCATAAGAGAAAAGCAGTGTCAACATCACACTTTTCCCAGCCCAATACTGGGGAGTATGTTATGGCAATGGACTGGCGTGTGCTACAGGAGAAGTCTGATGATTGGTGGATGCAATTACACATGGTGCTTTACACTATCCTGTCTCTGTTTCTCCCCTCATTGTCTTTGCAGCTGTATATGCACACATATTGGTGCATGTCTCGGTGTGTGTGAGAGTTGGAACAATTTTTTTGAATTTCTTGTTGAATATCACGAGGGAGAAAACCCTATAATTACTGTTTGGTTGCGTCTTCCCTTCATATATCATATAGCTATTCATTGGACGATTATCACCATTTCATCATTTGATAGTTTGTTGCTTTGTGTGGGGACTGGTTCATAGCCTTATAGAAAACAACATCCAATGATAAATGATTGATGAATGTGTGACTCAACTTTCTCTAGGTATACGTTGCTCATAGCCATCATAAGACCAGAAGTTAGCTTTCCTTTGGCTTCATTTGTGTAAGCAATGCATCTCTGAACTCCAAGTTATACTTTCTCACTGAATAGTAGAATTCTTTATGCAAGAATGAGATAGTTATGAACTTTTCTTCGACGTTCAATTTGCATTTGTGTTAATGCTTGAGACTAGATTATATTTTTGGTTTGAATGCTGTACATTTTACTGAATTGAAATATTTGTATAAGAACCACGACTTTCACCACCTGGCTTGAGCTGTTCTTGATGTGCGGCCATCAAGCCTCTACGTCTCTTATTTGTTGATGAGATATACGCAGTGAAACTGAGTTTGATGCATGCAGAATCGTCAAAAACTAATTTTTCTTTGTTTCCTGTTATTCAGAGCCAAGCAAAGGAAATTGAAGATGTCAAGAACAAGCTACAGATGAAATGAAATATCATTAGAAGCTAAATGAGGAAGCAACCTATGTTTATGGTAAGCATATGAATAAAAATCCTATTTCTCATCTGCATCTAAACTGATTATGTTCCATTTCGTAAAAACAAACAGCATTCTCGATGATATTTGCAGGGAAATGTGAGTTTTTTGTTTTTGAATAGCGGAGGGGCGGCCAATACAGGATATTTTTAGAGTTAACTGGATGAATGTTAATAACAAAGGTAATTTAGAAACGCATGTAGTTATGATGTAACGTCCGTCGCTTGTAGACATCAGAAGTTCTATAAAAGCTATCAAGTCTCAACATGGACTATAAAAGCTATCAAGTATCAATCTAACATAGGCTAGGAATTTTTTGGCCATTTTCGTTAAGAGTCTGGTACTTTATGTTTTGGATTAGGAAAGCTAGTTTATGATCAGCCCAGATGGAGCAGACATCAAAGAAAATGTTATTATTTTGATCAATAGTAATGTTTTACTGCTATGAATTTTGAGTTTTCTTTTTAACAATTAAGAGTTGCAAAAATGCATATTACATATATTTGTCCTAAATATTTGTGGGTGGTCAAACGGGCAATTTAATTCAACCTCTATTTTCAAGGTTCATTCTGAAAGTGAGTTTGAGAAGCGTTGACTACACGAGCACATTTGACAATGTTAAAACTCAAAGATTAAAAGGTATTCATTCCAAAGAGGAAGTCAGATCTTGGAACAATGGTTTTGAATGGTGTTTAATACTATCAAGTTTAAATTTGGATTGCGTAAGTTTTTAGCTGATCTCAAAATACTTTTATTAATGTCGAAATACTAGTAGTTTGCAAGTGACCATTTTTTATAACCCTAAATGGGAGCAGGGGAAAAAACAAAATTAAGGGTGATAAGTGACAATTAATCATCATAATGTAATAAATAATTTCATATTTCATTGGTTAAAAAAAAAAAATCATATTTCAATATAAGTTTAGGGGGAAATGAAACTAAAAGAACTCTGCTAATGAGCTTAAAATCTTAGTTTGAACTTATATAGTTATAAAAAATGTGCATCAGGTTTTTGAATGAATTATAAAAGAACTGACTTTGGAATACTTTGCGAACAAACAAATTGAACTCGTTCACAGCTTAATTGATTGTTTGTATCAGTTTTATTTTAAACTATAAATGTTGATGTATTTCTTTCGAAAAACTTAATTGGGTTGTGAGTTTCTTTTCTTTTTTTTTCTTTAATTTTACACTCCGAGTTGGAGATGACAACATTGGAGGTAGGAGCTGAAAAAGCAAAAGAAAAACAAAAAGAGAATGGCGGTGGTCATGGCATATCATTAAGCCGCACTACAAATTTTTGTATTCTTATAAATACACCATAATTTGAATTTTGTTATTAATACACTCTAAACTCAGACTTGTCACGATTATATTTCAAATTTTAATTTTGGATAAAATTGGAATGAATTAAAACTTTGAGGAGGTTTTATAATATTCGGTCAACTCATTTACGTATTTTTATATTTTTCCATCACCCAAATAAGAAATTAGATACCCGTTCTCTATCTCAAACAGTCTAGTAGGTGAACGATGAAGAAGATCTAAGTAGCAAATTTTTTTTTTTATTTTTGAACTAAGTGGAATAAAATTGAAATTTCAAGTGTAGCACTGCTTCTCTCATCGATACCATCAAGTTTAAGTATGCAATTTTGTCCCTTCCCTTGGATAACTTTTCTTACCTTCACGTAACTTGCATTCAGTATCATCTGACTGGGATTAAAAACTCAAGTGTTGCTGGATTGCTCTATTTCCAAGCTCTTGGTTCAATCACGGTGGTGTTGGCAGAATCAACAAGAAGTATTGTGGTTTTTTTTTTTTTTTTAATTTTAAAGAAAGATGGAAATGATTATTATTATCTTTCTTTTATTTTGTTTGCTCCACGAAAATGGCAGCTCCATGTTTCATCTCTATAAGGTCTTTGGAACAAGTTAGGGAAGGGTGTCGACTGAATTAATTTTTTGAAAGTTCAGGGAGTAAACTATGCATTTAGCCTTTGAATATTTTAGTTGCTTCCGTCTTAATTTGGTTTACCGTTTACCTGAGTTGTCCATATAGGTCTCGATTAACTGTTAGTTTAACACCATCTCGTTCTTCAGCTTTTCTGTTATTATAAAAAATTATTAGTTTTATTTCAATGAATGACAATGATTCATTTTAAAAGTAATAACAACTGATTTATTCTAACATTTAATAACCAATAGGGGGAGCTTTCCTTGTGTTCCCCCGTTGGCTGATCCTCCATAACCAGAATAAAAAATTTTCGACTGTTTAAATTCTGAAAAGTAGATGAAAGAAATTTAAAAAAAAAAAAAACCAAATGAATAAAGTTGGATGGATGCCAAATACTGAACAGGAACGATCAAATTCACAAATCAAAATGCTTTCCAAACAACATCCATGTCTTCCAGCTGCACTACACAAATGATTGTTAAAGCACAATAGGGTTCCTGGGTTAACACCACCACTTGTCATACAATTTTTCTACCTTTCTGAGTACAAATAAAACAACGAAGAAGAATGTTTCCGTCTACTCCTTGGAGGATTTATTGATGAGTGATTTGTGAATGTGCGGAATAACACCGCCACCTGCTATGGTTCCTTTGATGAGTGTATCGAGTTCTTCATCTCCCCGAATAGCGAGCTGTAAATGCCTTGGCGTTATACGTTTCACTTTAAGATCTTTACTCGCATTCCCTGCCAACTCCAATACCTCAGCAGTCAAATACTCCAATATAGCTGCTGTATAAACAGCAGCTGTTGCCCCAACCCTTCCGTTAGCTGAAACCCTGGTCTTCAAAAGACGGTGAACCCGTCCTACAGGAAACTGTACCAAAGATTAGGGAAAAAGACGGTATTGTGAGAAAGGAAAATCATATTCCACGCGTTGATTTAGCTTGTTCATAAACAATCAATTCCCTAGAACCAACCCCAGCTGTGAGTAGAAGATGTCAAATCATCTCCCCTTTATTTGAAGCAAGATTTTCCTTTTAAATATCAAATCTGATTTTAACTGTTATTGCATTACAAGAATTCAGTATAGGAACTATGGGTATTATTTCATTCTTGCACAAGTACCTATACTAATTAATGTAATGAGTTAAAGTGTGTGTGACGAGTCTGAAACTCTAATTTACTACATGCTATGACCAATTTACTCTATTGATGTTATGCTTAAAAGTCCAAAGGTCCAAGACCAGCATAGTTCATATCTCATGATTTACATTATTCACATATCATAAAAATAAAGTTAAAATTGTTATATATAAAACCATTCTGCAACCACCGCATAAAAATCCCAAAAGAATTGAGCTTAAGAGTGACTGTAACACATAAATATGCACACACAAGGACACAAAAGAAAAAGGTCAAATAACCTTCTAAATCCTGTGAATTATAGTAATTGATATCATCCTCTTAATTTTAGGCATCCTATTCTATTATCCAGAAACTCTCTCTGGTTCTGCACACAAATACTTAAGAGTAGAAAAAGAAGCCATCTTTCACACTCCACATATGAAGAAATTATATTTAATTTACCCTCCTTCCAGAATTCTGAATTTTTTACTAGATATAAATATCATAAAAGTACTAAAGTTCCATTTACTTTGCAGCAATTGAAGACTCGACGACCACTCCAATTTGTCTTTGAACCAGAGATTGAATGTCAAGCTTAAGTCAACAAATCTCCTTCATTGGACCCACTTACAAACTCTAATGTCTCAAGAAAACATAATCTCCAAGCCAGATAAAACACAGTCTACTCCAAATCTAATCATAACCAAACAACAACTTCAAAATAGCATTCTTTTTTCACATTCAAAATTGCATAAATAAATCCACACATTAAGCACATATATAACAAATCCTGACAGAAAGGCATAAATATATATAGAAAAAATGAGAGATTAAAAAAAGACCTGTAGACCAGCGCGAGAGGAGCGAGAGACAGGCTTCTTCTTGTCCTTATCTTTGTTATTAAGAGTAGATTTACCTGTAATCAAGCCTTTGGCTCCTTTGCCCGACATTTTGCCGCCAAAAATTAGGGTTTCGGAAACAAATATCAGATACAGAACAGAGGCCGAGAGAGAAAACGATCGACAGCGAAGACCCGCAAAGACTACGGAAGCAAACCCGATCTGGGCTGAAGATACTTGCTATATATCCATAGTGTGACAATAATGCCCTGTTGTTTGTCCGAAATTACGGTGCCCTGTAAAGCTAAAACACGTGGACTTGGATAGATATTGTTGAAATGAACCAGTACAATGTACGGTGCACTCCACTCCACTAACATACGTTTTTTTTTTGTTATTATTTCCATATTCTTTTAACAAATAATTTATGTTAAATTATAAATTAGTCAACTAAAGCACACGTGAGGATTGTGGATGAGATTGCCCTAAGCGGTTAACGCTCTATCACTTGATGCCAAAACGTTCAGGTTCAAATCTCCATATGCCCCTCTCCTCCAAAAGAACACGTGAGGATTTTCAAAATATTTTCAAAGAACATATATTAAATAAGCATTTTTTCAATAATTAAATAAAATTTCAATGTGTTAAGATGTTAGTTTAGCGGTAAAACTTTTAATCTATTGTAAGCTAAAGTGTTCAGATTTAAATTCACATTCTTTAAATAAGTAAATAAAATTTCCCTTTATTCTTCAAAAAATAAAATAAAATTTCCCTTTACATAAATTTGGACAATAGACTTTATTACAAATTAATAAATTGCCTAAGTAATTTTTTTTAAAATTTTTATCAATTATGAAATATGAAATTATTAATTAATGAATAAACCATCGGTGCATTATAAACAAAGGAGGTAATTACATCATTGATAGTTGAATGTTGATCTGATTGTTCAGACAATGATAGTGTCGGAGGTGGAGGGCGATGGTTGATGGAGTATAGGAATGACCTTTTTGATAAAGTAAACGTCTGTGCAATGTCCCAAAATAAGAAGGATTAACATTAACGGCAATGTCCCAAAATAAGAAGTATCAACTGTCAACACATAAATCAACGTGCAAGCATATACGAGTAGCTTGTAAAGTATATATATATTGTTGCTCTGGTGTTGGACTTGTTACTCCAACATCTTAAATCAACTGCACTGCATCAATAGGAATAATTTAGGAGCAGTTATTATACTAATGCTCAAATAAGTCCACATCTTTATCAGTTCCATGTATTCTTATTACAAAAGATCAACCAGCTGAAGGCCTATGAATCCAACGGAGATTCATATATAAAGTCCAAGTAACAAACTAAGATCCATGCAAATTATCAAGTAATTGATACTATACTTCTTGTTCTTTAAGTCTTGTATTTTTATTATTAATCCTAGAAGTTTTGACAGAGGTTTCTGTAATCGAATATATAATTTATAATTTCCAAATCTCTTTTAGATGTGTATACTTCTTGTTCTTTAAGCGTTGTATTTCCTTTTCTTCTTTTAATGTTTTCAGAAAAGCTCTGAAAGTTTCTTGCAAGTTACGTGTTTGATAAAATGCATGAAAAAAGACAGGTCAAAAGTAACATCTTAAAGTCAAAAGTAACATCTTAAAAAATTATTAAGTGTTGGAAAATTCTAATACAAATCCTTTCTACTTTAATTTATTTATAATGCATATCCTCACCTGTTTCTTTCATTTTCCCTTCTATTATTCAAGTTTCAGATAACAAAATTTAATTAGCTTTTCTGACTTTTTGATTCTTATTGCCAAGAAGACTATGTCTGATTCAGTCCATATTCGTGTTAAAAAAGGTAATTATGGAAGACTGAATCACTTTGATAATAAGGTTTAACCCCATGAATAATAAACATCAACAATGTTTTGGACAGAATTATCGTATAAAAAGTAACTATTATTCCTATTTTGACTCAGGTTTCTACTCTGGAACGTGTTGTTCTGATTGCAAACTTCATTTTAGAGCTTCCATCAGCTGTTTTTTTTTTTTTTTAATCAAATTATCTTCTGTGCATAAGCTCCAATTTGCATTACTTAGCATGTTAATTTCTTTCACAGTTCTTATAATTTCAATCATTGAGCTTGCTTACAGGGGTAGGAAGCAGAGAGTTACTTTGAAAAAGAGAGGATTGATACCTTGGTTTTATTACCCATATCCAAATTCAAATCCTCTTGGAACATTTCCTGATATTATAGGATTAGTTTGTTCTGTCTTTCAATGCATCTTTGTAACAATAGTATATGGGTTCTTGTCTGGAGATTCTGATAATCCTATCAATGTGTCGATTTGGCCTATAATCTTCTCCTTTGGTCTACTTTACTTTAGACTTTCAGGAAATTATTATGCACAAAGGATTTCAAATCAAATCCCATTTCTAAAGAGACTGAATAGAGCAGAGGAATTTACTTTACTTGATGTTAATACTGCCACCAATAAATTCTCGTTACAAAACAAGCTTGGACAAGGGCCTTTTGGTGAAGTTTAAAGAGGAAATTATCAGATGGTCCTGAAGTGGCAATCAAGAGAGAGGATTTAAGTCGACAGAAGGATAAATCTGAAGAGGAACTTAGTGCTTTTGAATCTGAATTGACATATTTGTCAAGACTTCATCACAAATATTTGGTTAGGCTTATTGGAGGTGGTGTAGAAGATAATAAGAGATTTTTAGTCTTTGAGTACTTGACAAATAGAGATTACCATTTGCATGACAAAAACTACATGGAGAAAAATGGCTTTGCGTTGAAGTCTTGGAAGATGAGGATCAAGATTGCATTGGAAGCAGCCAGAGGGATTGAATATCTGCGCAACTATGCAGTACTACCCATAATCCATGGAAACATCAATTCTGCTAGCATTTTACTTGATGGGACTAGGACAGCAAGAGTTGCTGATTTTGGACTTTCTTCATTGGGTCCTGTATGTGAATCTGATAAAAAGATAAAGACGGCAGCTGCGGGATCATGCGGATACATAGATGGATACACGGATCCTGAGTACTACACACGAAATGTATTAACGGCTACAAGTGATGTGTTTTCTTTCGGTGTGGTGTTGCTAGAGCTTTTGACAGGCAAGAAACCTATATTCAAGGATGGTACTAATAATGGAGATATATCATCAAGTCCAGCCGATTTTGCAGTGCCTAAAATTTTGGGCAATGAATTGATGAAGATCTTGGATGATAAGACGCGTCCAATAGAATGTGCTAGTGACGCAGAAGCAGTGAGAATGATGGCATATACAGCAGTTCATTGTGTAAATTCAGATGCGAATAACAGGCCAACTATTGCAAGCATTGTGACTAATTTGGAGCAAGCTTTGTCTCTGATAAGTCATGATTCAATTGGTAGATCAGATGAGACAAAGCCGTTGCTGACAAATAATAGAACAGAACAACACTAATGATTCAATTGAATTTCTACTTAGTTGTACTTTTCTTGTGTAACAAAAGAATAATGCGATTTTTGCTTGGCATAGATATCAGAACGAAAATCGAATTTACAGCTCCCTCTATTCCAGGCATGTAATATTGTAATCAGAAGACAATAAAGCACCGAACAAATGAGCATAGAAAACATAAGATACTTGCTAAAAATGGATTAAAGTCACAGAAAACAAAAAGAATATAAGCAATATACAGATTTATAACAACAAAATAAAATGCAGACAATATAATTATAACATGCAGGAGCAGAGCCAGCTTTTCCATTGGGAGGGGTCTAAATTTATTATTTAATACCAATAAAAAAATTATTATTTAATAATTAAATATTTACATTATTTTTAACATTTTTATAAAATAAAGATACTAAGAATAAAGCGGCTCTATTGAAGAAATTCTATCATTTAATTAATCTTTTTTTTTTCAAATATCAATTAATTAATCTAATGTTTAATTACAAGTAAAAATACCAAGTCTTCTGAAAAAATATATATAATTGTGATTTGTTCATTAGTAGCTTAGCCTAAAAGATTGATCAAAGTCTAATTTACCCTTGATGGGAAGGAAAGTTTGTCAAATTGAGGGTAGATTGTTATTATTAACAAGGTCTAGAATCCGTTCAAACATCTGATGAGAGCATGATATAGTTACGGGTCCATCAGCCACCAACAACACTTCCTGAAACTGATGAAGCAGTGCTTTAAATATAATCTCGGAAAGGGCTTCCACCGGAACTAGATACCGCCGTTTAAGCTCACCATAATCAACTACATAAATTGGGATAAATCCTTCTGCTACTTTTCTTCTCTTCGGCTTGGAAACTTTTGCTGCTAGACATTTGAGTTTTCTTCGAATCTTGTTCATCTTTTGGACAAGAGTAGACCTCACAGAAATTATCACTCTAGTATTGAATTCCATTGTTTAGCTTACCCTGTGTGCGTGTGTATATATATAGTTTTCGGGGCTACTAAGCTGATTAATCCATTCAGGTTCCTATTAGGATTATGATATAGAATAGACCGAAATTATAATCTATCTATAAATATGCTAAAGCAAACCTGAGAGGGAGAGAAAATTTAGGCTATTCCTCTCTGCTAAGGATTACGATTATCTATTTTTATAGAATTTTGAATTATTTGGTATATTATTGTATAAATAAGTTTAATATTAATATCAACATATAATAATATATTCACCAGCATTGCCGGCCTCCTCTCGACCCATTGTTAATTAAGGATCTACACTCAAGAATCAGGGTTGCAATTTACATAATTGATTCCATATCAAACTTCAACCGCAACTTCAGGAATTTATTGATGGGTATGTGCTCCTTTCTTCTATTTCTTTAGTTTAGTTTGCTACATCTGAAATCGCACAACCATCAATGAATGATCAAAGACATCTCACATCCGATCCTTGATTCAAAGGACTGAGATTCTTAATTCTAGCTTCTGATGTTTATTTAATTTATACTTGAATGATTAATCTATGATTTCTATTTTGTTTGTGTTTCGATTTTATTTTCATTCTCATATTTTATGAATAAGTATTGGTTTTTGTTTGGAGATTTTATTTTTTATTCTTGAAGTTTTGGTAGGTTTATCTTCAACGAGAAATTTTTGTGTCCTATGTTCTTGGTAGGTGAAGGTGCTCATGTTTAGAATAGCATTCCAGTGACCAAGAACTGAAATTACAGCCTTCTCATTGGTTCTCCATCCTACAAATGAACAAAGATCAGAACCCGGAAAACCAATTCAGTTTTTGCTTTCTCATTTCCTAGACAGTATACTATTAAGAACAAAAAAGATGGTCTAATACCAAAACAGCATAAAAAGGTGAAACCTTTACGAAAAAAAATCCAAAACCCAATTTAAACAGTCTGTCTTTTTGGCAAATTCAAGGCTTAATATGATCTGATCATGGATATTTTCATTTTCCAATCTAATATGAATAAACCAAAAATAAATTCTATATAAAAAAATTAGTAGATTAACCTCAAACTCTCCACTGGGCTCTGTTTCATCTCTCTTGATAAGATCTTCTTGGTAAACATTCCAATAAGCTGGCCTGATATGCTTGTTTTGAATTGCATTTCTGTGACCAAGAACTGAAATCTCATTGGTTCCCCATCCTGCTGCAAATGATCAAAGATCAAAAACCCAGAAAAACAAATTAGTTTTTGCTCTCACATTTCTTATATACTGCAAATTAAAAACAAAAAAGATGCTCAAATACGTAAACAGCAAAAAAAAAAAAAAAAAAAATTAACCTTTAAGGAAAAAAAAATCCAAAATCTAGTTCAAAAACTTTGTCTTTTTAGCAAATTCAAGGCTTAATATGATTGATCATGGATATTTTCATTTTTCAATCTAATAAATAGAATCTGAAAATATAAAAGCAGGCAAGAATGGTCAAATAATAGCTAATTATAAATAGAAAAATGAAATAATAAATGGAAAAAAAAAAAAAAAGATACGTATTGAAGTATTATGAACCTTCATAAGCTTTTCTGAGAGTTTCAGCATCTTCAACATGAGCAGCATTTGCAGGGAAAGCAATGGTGGACATGAAATTTGGTGATTGGGCTATGGCCATGGACGACAAAAGAAGACTGCGATTACCGAGGTCCCATAGTAGCTATCGACGGAAGTTGATCGGAATTGAAGCTTTTTAAAAATAAAATAAGAAAGACAATATCAGAAAAATATGCAAAAGTAAATATAAAAAAAATAATTAGTCTGGACTTTCAGCTAAATACACTTAATTAGACAATATATAAAAAGTTCAGAATTAAATCCAACTACAATTTCCTTTAAATATACACTGGAGAGAATTAACCTTGTCACCGTCTTCTATATAATTGAGGGGATATCTAAACCTTTGGATTTTTCCCATCTTTGTTTGCTGTTGACTTCTCTGCTATAACTAGCATTTTTAGTTTCGTGGATGTTAAAGCTGAAGTATTGGAGTTCAGTTATTAGCCTTGTGTCTCTCGATCAGGTTAAATTGCTCAATATCAGGTTGTTTCAATTCCTAGTATTGCAGCTGGTCAGGCTCTTCCGACTAGTGAATGTTTTCAAGGATCAAGCTTTGTACAGAGTTCAAAGGTTGCAGGAACTGAGTTGCTAGGCTTTACTCTACTCACAATGCACTGATTTTTGTTGTGTTAAATCGTTAAGTTTGTTTGCATTTGAAAATTAGAGCTCTTGGTTTGAGTTTAACATTATTAACAGGTTTCAGTTTTATATTGGTTAGTTTCTTTAGCAGGCTTGTGTGGTCATACTTTGGTGTCCCAATTTGGCTCGTGACAACATATGAAAAGTATTTCTCATTTAATGTTCTTGTTGTGATTTTCATTGTAAGGCCACAGGGAGGCTAGCAGGTTATTGAAGCAGTTTTTGGATTGGTTCTTGTTAAATCCATGGCTGTGATAGGTTAAGCAACTCTGCTGATTGTTTGCTTGTGTATTGTGATTTGATTTGGGTAGAGTTTGAACTTGCTTGGATTCTGAATTCGGAGATAAGCTTGGAGCTGCTAGTGCTTTTAATGTCAATAGTTTAAAACTTTGTGATTACTATTGTTGAGGAGTTTAGCAATGAAGATAGAAGAGTGGTTGAAGCTTCATGAATCAAAGCAATTTGCAGATAGTAAAGACACAAATTCAAGCTTCCCAAAGAATGGCATTTCAGAATTCATTTGCAAAGAGAATGATAGTTTGCTTATGTTTCCTGTTTTTGTTCTTGTTTTGCAAATTCTTTGTCCGTTTTTAGTATTAATTTCCTTGTTTTTTTTTTCATGTAATCTTAATGTTCAACTTAAGGGAGGCTATTAGGAGCATGGGTAGTTTAGTCATAGTTTCGAGTAATTATGTAATTACGTAGAATCCAATTATATATAAATAGTATGGCTAATATGATGTTTGTTTGGTTTTTAATTGAGAATCATGCTTCTTTGAATTGTTTTTGCCTTTTCTGTGTTAATGTGCGGCAAGCTTAAGAAAGAGAAAAGGAAAATAATTTTATATGATTGATTACCATAATTATATTTTTAATGAATTTGAAAGTAATTATGACATGTCATATTTTTTTTTTTTAAATGGCGAATTTTTATTGGACTAGTCTACCGCTGATATGTCTGCCTAAAATAAAAAAAAAAACTCTTGAGGTTTTTTCACATTAATCCATGGGTGTCTCAAACAAGAAACCAAATCGTTTCTAAGCTAAGGAAAACAATTGCTTTCATTTCAACCAAAAAATTGAGTTGCCAATTTGCCAGCTCAGAATTTAAGGAAAACGAAAGGAAGAATGTTTCCTTCCATTCCCTTGATCAAACTTGCTGACCAGTATTCTCTATTTTTTTTTTTTTTTTATGTTGCAAGATATTTTATTTTTCCTACAAATATAATAATAATAATAATAGTAATAATATTTGTGGTTAAATATTAAAGTTCATTTTCTTTCAGAATACTAAAATTTATGAGCCGGAAGAAGATATAATAATTATGGGTATAATAAACTGTTTTAAATATTTTAAAAATTACAACTTCTTAAGTTCCAATACTAGTGAACTGTTAGAAAGAGCTCAAGATTAATAAACTAGTAGCTCTAAATTTTGACATATTTCCAATTTTATTAGTTTCGTCTAAAAATACCTGACCCTGATGAATTAATTAACTCCATTCATGAATTCAGTATAAATATATTTGCACTTTTCAAACATAAAATTGAAATCCTGACGTAGTAATCTTTCTAACAACATAAAAGGAAAGGAAGACTATATATAAAATAAAACACGAGGTTTTGAAAATTCAGTAAAGCACACCACAGAAAATGGTTGAAAAGTAGAAGTTCTCTGCAGAAAAAGAAAGCCAGTTTTTTTCCTAAGCAATTTTAGACTTTTCTTTCTGTTTTCCAAGCTTTAAGTGGAATATAGGTACTACTACTATAGTGATAGATTTGATGCTGGATGCTGATATCAATATCTTAATTTGATTTTTGTAATGGACCTTAATTAAACTTAAACTCATATTTGAAAATTTCCCTTAATTCATATAAATATTTTAGGATTCGAACTCTGAATTTTGCTTAAATGTTTAATGGCTCAATTATCATTCCAAGAATTTGGTGATTTTAATTATAGAAATTGCAGCATCATGAAGATTAAGTTCCAAGGTATATAAGTCAAAGTGAGGATAGTATTATAAGTAAAAGAGGATTAGTATCACTTTTCCTAAAGATTGAGTTACTTCATTGCTTACAACATCAAAATCAATTTCTAATATGAAGATTTTTTTTTTCCAAATTAGTTTTTTATTTTTTGGTAGCATGATTCTTGGAAGTTAAATTAGTTGTATTTTATTAGTATTATACATATGCTTTGCATGGATAAGTAGTTTTTCTTTTCTTTTTTTTAAAGTAAAATGACATAGAAGTTAATTAATTAATGCTGAAAAACTATCACTGCAATTTTCTTGACCATACTTTTGTGTAATTTTTTTTTTAGTCCTATTTGAAGTATTAATATATTGTAATTCTATTATACTTATGTTAGCTAAATCTCCTTGTGAAACTTCCACTAAATGGGGTATAGTCAAACTACTAATGTACTTACTAAGAAAATTAAGTGAGAGGTCATGTGTTTGATTTTGTCCCATTAAACTATATTTTATTTTACAAACTAAATCTGTAAATTAAGTTTTTAGTTAAATTAATAAATTAAAATCCATCTAGGGCACTGGTAGGATTTAAACCTTGACCTCAGTCTAGAAAATTACACTACTCTAACTATTTATAATATGATCTCCATCTGATTCTACTGGATTGTAAGTTTTTTAACAATTTGCTGGGTTCTAAGAAAAGAATTAATTAATATTGTGAAGAGCACTGTGTTATTTTTTATTCATTAAATCTCTATGTGAAATAATTAATTGTTGAAATAAATTTAGTTTATAGATAGAATAGTGAATAATTTTTACATGTCTGTGTGTTGAATATTATAGTGATATTTATATTTGATACATAATTAATTAGGCTCATAATCATTCCTCAGGTTGTTTTGTGGTTGATATATATATAAGAAAAATTAAAAGAGATAAAAGTTTTAAGGGCATTTCTAGGCTTCTCACAGCCAGACTGCGAGACAGCATGAATTTTTTTGTTTTTCGACATACTGAGTCCCGATATCAATTTCAGTAAACTGTAGTTTACATAAATCGATTTTATATAATAAATTTTATATGACTATAAATTAAATAGCTTCAATTATTTTATGTTTAATTTACGATACAGAGTGAAAATCTGTAGATTATAGACTACTGAAATTGATGACTTAGTATAAACAATTTATCGTTTTCAGTTAAAAAAAAAAAAAAAAGCAAAAACAATTGTTGTCGCAGCAAGTCGTCTCGCTTTGGCCAAGTTTTAAATCATAAAAGTCAGTGGCGGGTCTCTAAAGACGTGTTCAGACTTGCTTCTCTTCTCCGTTTAACTTGCATTTTCCTTGTTAAATGCAGAAAATTGCCTATAAGATAGAAGAAAACAAAAGGAGCCTTTAGGTAATTTTTTTTCTGCAATTCGTTTCTTGTTTCTCGAGTCTTTTCATGTAACATTGTTGTGTTATTATATATGAACAACCAAATATCTCCTTCCTTGAGCTAATTACAGTAAGTGTTTTTTTAGTAATAGAGATGGAACATATCAGAAGTCCATTTAGAGGAATAATAAGTGATATCAGAGGAAGAACACCTTACTATAAACAAGATTGGAGGGGTGGCATTCGTTCAGGACTTGGGATTTTAGCCCCAACTACATATATTTTCTTTGCTTCTGCTCTTCCTGTTATTGCTTTTGGGGAGCAACTTAGCAGAGACACAGGCAATAATACCAGTCACTCAAATTTCATTGTTTCTGTATTTTCTTACGATGTTATTATTCTAACCTACCTTAGTTTTTTTTTTTTTTTTTTTCATATTTCTGCAGATGGAAGCTTGAGCACAGTAGAAACGTTGGCTTCTACTGCTATTTGTGGAATAATACACTCAATTCTTGGTGGGCAGCCTCTTTTGATATTAGGAGTTGCAGAACCAACTGTCATTATGTACACTTATTTGTACAATTTTGCTAAAGGAAGAGATGACTTGGGACAAAAACTTTTCTTGGCTTGGGCTGGATGGTATAAAAAAAACTCACCTTTTTCACTTCAGCCTTTCAAATTAAAAAAAAAAAACACTTGCCTTGGTTTAGACTGTTCGAATAATCTAATAATGCAATTTTTGCAGGGTATGCGTTTGGACATCCCTTTTGCTGCTGCTTCTTGCTGTATTCAATGCTTGTACTATAATCAGTAGATTTACAAGAATTGCAGGCGAGCTATTTGGCATGTTAATCGCTGTTCTTTTCATTCAACAAGCTATTAAGGTTAGTTTAAAAAGAGAAAGAGAAAGAAAATGAACAATTTTGGTTTAATCAGAATAGTATTTGATTGAGTGATGTAAATGGTAAAATATGATTATAGGGAATGGTGAGTGAGTTCGAAATTCCGAAAGCTGAAAATCCAACATTAGAGAAATATCAATTTCAATGGCTTTATAGTAATGGATTGTTGGGTATAATTTTCACCTTTGGCCATCTTTACACTGCCTTAAAAAGCAGAAACGCCAGATCATGGTGGTATGGCACAGGTATTTAAATTTTATCAATCAAAATTTAAGATTTGAATTGAAACTAATCGATTTTAATGTGAAATCTGAAAATTTTTTGAATCAATTTCATTTTACAGGGTGGTTAAGAAGTTTCATTGCAGACTACGGAGTTCCTCTAATGGTTGTTGTATGGACAGCTCTTTCATTTAGTATGCCAAGCAAGGTTCCTTCTGGAGTCCCTAGAAGGCTCTTTAGTCCTCTTCCTTGGGACTCTGGAAGCCACTGGACCGTAGTCAATGATATGGGAAATGTTCCTACAGTATACGTATTTGCAGCCTTTATTCCTGCTTTGATGATAGCAGGACTTTATTTTTTCGACCACAGTGTAGCTTCGCAGCTTGCACAACAGAAGGAGTTCAATCTTAAAAATCCTTCTGCTTACCATTATGACATTTTATTGCTAGGATTTATGGTAAATCCCAATTTTGTAGTCTAAAACTATCTATTTTCCTTTTTCTTTTTCTTCCAAACACCTTATGTTCTATTATTACCCAAATGGTTTTTTCAGACTTTGCTTTGTGGATTAATAGGACTACCTCCTTCTAATGGAGTCCTACCCCAGTCACCGATGCATACGAAAAGCCTTGCAGTCCTAAAAAGACAGGTAATGCTATATTTGATTGGAAAACATTAATTTAAGTAGTTTCTTGTAGTGTTAAAGTGCACATATATAAGTTGTGGTTCTGAATGAGAATAAAAATGTGCAGTTCATTCGGAGAAAAATGGTCGAAAGTGCAAAGGAAAGCATCAAACAGAAAGCGAGCAACTCAGAAATATATGGCAAGATGCAAGCTGTGTTCATAGAAATGGACAAAAGTCCAGTTGTAAGTCAAAAAATATACGAATCAATATCGCTAACTTTATGAAGCAATATGCTTCTATTTAAGGTCAATTGGTGTGTACTGCAGGTTGTAGTAGCTAAAGAGCTGGAAGACCTGAAAGAAGCAGTAATGAAAGGGGAAACCAAAGATGCATTTGATCCCGAGAAGCATATCGATGATTACTTGCCTGTTAGAGTTAATGAACAAAGAGTTAGTAATTTCTTACAGTCACTTCTCGTAGCAGCATCCATATTCGCCATGCCTGCAATAAAACTTATACCCACATCAGTTCTCTGGGGATATTTTGCTTACATGGCTATTGATAGTCTACCTGGAAATCAGTTCTGGGAAAGAATGCTACTTCTCTTCATCACGCCCGCCAGGCGCTACAAGTAAGACTATGTCTGTAAACCGTAATGCAATGTAATTTAAACATTTGTCCTGATGATGATTTGCTTCTTTTCCAGGGTGTTGGAAAGAGTTCATGCTTCATATATCGAATCTGTTCCATTCAAGTACACTGCCATATTTACAATCGTACAGTTGGTGTATTTCCTGGTCTGTTATGGAATTACATGGATTCCAATTGCTGGAATTTTATTTCCATTGCCATTCTTCATTCTGATATATATAAGGCAGCACATACTTCCTAAACTGTTTAAGCCTCATCATTTACGAGAATTGGATGCTGCTGAATATGAAGAAATCAGCGGAGCTCCTCGATTATCTTTCAGCCTTTCTTCGAGGGTACACACATCTGTATATTCAAATTTTTAGTCCGTAGTATAATATAGTTTGGATTAGTACTAAATTTTGCCTCTTTTCTTTTTTTAATTGTCAGGAAAAAGAAGCTGCCGGTATAGGAAATGAAGAAGGCAAAGTAGAAGTGTGTGATGCTGAAATGCTAGATGAGCTAACTACTAGCAGGGGAGAGTTCAAAGTTAGAACCGTAAGCTTCCATGAAGATAATCGGTATCAGGTCAGATATATTTTCTTTTAGTTTAGCAGAATTTTTAAAAAATGTTATAAAATTATAAATTCTTTACTGATACATATTCATATCTTTACTACAGATTTATCCTGACGAAGTTTCAGAAGACTGAAATAACAATTGACAAGTTGCAGAAAGAAAATCAGAAGATAGGAAAACATGGAAATCAAAATCATTTTCAGCTTCTTATTTTCTTTCTTTTTAATATCCCTATTATTTTTAGGTTTCTTTCTTACTTTGCTAGTTAGGGGCAGAGTTAGGAAATTTATCCAAAATTAAAATGTTTTAGTTGACACTTTCAAACTGTCCCACCAAATTTTTTTTAAAATGAAATTTATGGGTATAGTTAAATGTAAATTTTATTTGATTAAAATCATTTAAAATTAAAATTTTAAAAATTAATATAATTATTTTTATAGGATATAAACAAAAAAAATAGAGAAATTTTTTTTAAAATTTGCATTCTTGTTTCTAAAAATAATTTGAACAAACTTTATTTGTATATTTAATATTTCTAAAGGACTAGCCATTAAGTTATTATTGATAATTTAATTGAATTAGTATATTTTTAAAGAACTAGCCATTGAGTCATAACCATTAACGAGTAATTAATATATGTTTTTATTTTAAAAGAAAAGCAAGGAGAAATTAGTAAATAGCATAATTTGAAAATTTGTATTTAGTAAATAGTTTTTTTTTTTTTTAAATTCATTAAATTGCATATTATTATTTTTAATACAAAACACCATTCTTATTATTAAAATAATAACTTAAATAATTAAAATTAAATAAATATTAAATATTAATTTTTAAAGGAATTCATCACTAATATTTGACTATAATTACCATTTTATCACTATAATTTGACATAATTACTCTGCCATTACTGTGTTTGGCCTAAATTACTTTGACATCATCGTACCGTTAACTTTGATATGTGGCTGTTAAAAATTTATAGAATTGACCCTTTAAGTTGACTTGAATTTTTAATTTTACCCTTTTCATAATTTTAGTGCTCAATTTCACTGTACATTGAATTTTTTTTTGCTAACAACTCCACTTTCACAATTAATAATTATAAAATCAATATATAAAAATTTAAAATTATAATATAAAAATATATTAATATTAATAAAGATCTAAAATATATTAAAAATTTTTTAATAAAAAATAAACAATTTATTAATTATTTTATTATTTTATAAATTGAAAAAATAAAAGTAAAATTAAAAAATGCATAAATAGGAACAGCTTCTTTATCAGAGATAAAATGGAAAAGGCTAATTTATTTTTGAATCTAAATGGAAAAATAACAAGTTGTATTCAGTTAAAAACATCATCATATATACAAAATTCAATAGAAATTTTTTTTTTTTTTTTTTTAAAGGAGCAAATATTTTGTTTAATAGTGATAAAAGAAATTGGCTACCAAAAATTGATAAGCATCATGCCATGTCATTCTATTAAATCTTTGAACAATAATTATTATTCTTCTTTGGCTTTCAAGCTTTCCTTTATAACTACATTTGCATGTTTTGAAACTATATTTTCTACTGCAAGGCATGAACTTAAAATACTGATCACCCATTTTCAAATTAATCTAAAAAATCTAATCTTCAACAAAATACAGATCATAATTATAAAATTCAATCATTTTTTGCATCTCAATTCCATTTCTTCTTTGTGGTATCTGAAGCTACGACCAAAGGGAGTCAGTAAAACAAAGAATGTTGCTTTGACTCGAATTGGCAACCCGTTTGGGTCGTCAAAAAACTCCATCTACCATGGTTAACCCTCATACCAAATCGAAGAGGGAAGAGAGAGAATTCCAGTGGTGTCCATGTCGGCAGTAAAGGATTACCGTAAGTTATCGAATTTTTCATCATCTTGGGTTCCATGGCTAATCTCCATTTTATCACTGATGTAGAGCTCTTCTTTTTCTGTAATTTTTTATTTTATTTTTACTTTTTTAATTTATGAAAATAATAAAATAATTAATAAATAGTCCTAATTTTTCAAAAATTATTAAATTGACCCTTTAACTAAACTTATAACGAAAGGATAATATCCTCTGGGTAAAGTAAAACACTTGAATAAAAAAGTTCATTTAAAAAAATAAAGGGAGACAATGGTTAATTTTTTAATTTTTATTTTATCAAATTAAAATTTTTTAGCGTATTTTAGGCCTTTATGACATTAATATATTTGTGCTATACGTTTTGGATTTTTTAATTTTATGATTTTTTTTATCATAGATATAAACTCACGCACCCGGATGTAAATAAGATATTCGAACTCAATCCGTTAAAACTTGAGGGCAAATGTCTTACTACTCCTGGCTCCCAATCACTTTTTTTATGATATTTTTGCAAAATTAAACGTTAAACATCCATTTGTATCATATTATAGTAGTTTGCCCTAGATAAAATTGGGTTACTTGCCCGTTGATTGACCCGCGAAATGAAATGACGAATTCCATCCCGCTTTTATTAGTGATAACTAACCAGAAAATAGGGATAAAATGGGAAACACGCCATATCCAGCTGTAAATCTCCTGTGTCAAAGTCCCCGTGTCAATTCACCAACCTACCTTAAAAAAGTGATCCGAAAAAGAGCAGAAAAGTGGAAAGCAAATTTTAAAGGGATATTGATAATTTTGGTTGCCCAACTTCTTTACCATTTCTGTTTGAGTAGCCCAACTTACTTCTGGTTCAAATGAGTTGCTCAACTATAAAAAATATTCAAATAAGTAGATATTTGAAATGCATCAATGAGTGGTTTTGTGCCACACGGTGGTAGAGAAATCTGACACCATGCCTCATGAGAAATTCTTAGATAGATATGATCTACCACATTATTCATGCACCAATCCAACGTCATGGTGACACATCAATAGGTGATTAATTAGGATAACTATCAAGAAAAGAAAATAAAAGAAATATAACTTAAGATAACTATCAAAGAAAGAAAATAAAAAAATATATAACTAATCACATGCTGATGTGTCATCATGCAATTGGTTTGCACATGAATGATGTGGTAGACTAGATTTACCTAAAAATTTCTCATAGCTCATGAGCATGTCCACGTAAGCAACCTCTTAAATTATTTTTTTTTAATTTTTCAGAAAAAAATAATTAAAGAAAGAAGATGAACTCATCTTCTTATCTTCATTTTCACAATAACAGAGTGCAGCAAACCACTCATCATCCATTTTATGATCACAAAATGTCAATGCAAAAAGAGGAAGATTATGAAATTACATTACTTTACACAAACAAACAAAAATCAAAATACTCTTGCATGCTTTCAGTAACCTACCCAACAGAAAACCCATACAAGAAATGCAATCAAGCACAAATCTTGCTTTTTTGAATTCATAGCTAAAAGAAGTTCAAGAAATACCCATTCTTGGACAGCTCTTTCTTATTTCTACTCCTAAATGATCTTTTCTTTGTTGGCGGAGGACACTCCCAAATTTCTTTTTTTTTTTTTTTCATTTTTTAGAAAAACAAAATTAAATTAAGAAGAAGAATCTTCTCATCTTCATCACTTCAAACCCACAGAAGCAGGTCACGATCCATGACTCCATTTCCTCCACCTCCTCTTCCTACTCTCTACCATTTCATTGGAAACAAACACAACATTGAGGATACAAAATCCCAGCATTGAAATTATTTGGCAAATTTGAGTAACCAAAGTTTAAAAGCAAGAACACGTAATATTCATCTATGGAATGAAACAAAAAGGCTAGCAATGCCAAAGGTAGGAACATATTTTAGTTTACCATAGAAACCCTCAGGTCCGAAACCGAAATTGACAAGTTCCTCCGACCAAGAGACTTCTTCATTCTTGAACAGACCAGATTCCCTACTGAAATAGGTATCAATTCTTTACAATTCCTTTTTTTAAAATCGTTTTGAAAAAACAAAATCCTTCTTTCTCTTACTCAATCATTTCACAAATTGATTTTAAAATGAAAAAGGAAAAGCCACTGATCAGGCTACCATCCGCAAAATCAATTCTCTTATATACCAGCGTTTTTATTTCTCAAAATTGATCTCAAACTCAAGAGATTCCAATATGGTTTTAATGAGACTATGATCAAATTTCAATCTCAAACCCAAGAGATCCTCTTCCGATTCTAAAATCTCTCCCTTTCACTCGTGACCACCGCTGATGGAGGCCACAGACAGTGCTGGCTTTGTTGGAGAGAGTCACATCGAATGGAGGGCGAGTGGAAGTCTGTGGGTGGCTTGGGGAGGCGACAACGAAACCTGGTTGAATGAGATGAAGTCTGTCTTTCTTCTTTGTTTCGTCGAAGAGAAAAGAGGAGCCTGTTCTTTTTTTTAATTTTTTTTTTGAAAATGAAAAAAATAATTTTGTGCCTGTATGGATACGCCGATGAGGCAATAGTGTCATATTCCACCGCCATGTGGCATAGCCATGTCAGCAGTCCGACAGAGCTCTGCTGGCATGTGGCACAAAACCACTCATTTGAACATAAAAAATCTGACAACTTATTTGAATATTTTCTATCATTGAGCAACTCATTTGAACCAAAAATAAGTTGGGCGACTCAAACGGAAAAGGAGAAAAGGTCGAGAAGTTGGGCAACCAAAATTATCAATACCCCAATTTTAAAAGCCCCGAATTGATCTTTCAACTGTCCCTCACCCCAACCACGTGCACAACCTTATCCAAGTCTTTCTCAATACTTATCCTCTGCTTCCGCTTCCACGTACGTCACCCCCAACTTCGCTTCTACACTTGTATTTGTATGCCAATAATACCCTGGAGTTATAAGAAAATGACTAACTAGTACAGAGAGCGTGCACTACGGTTATGAAACATGTCAGAGCAGTTTCATGTACAATGTATGTAGACGATAATGGCCCTTAACCCAAGTTGGCAACCTTTATCCAAAATACACGAGCTACGCAATATCTTCTTCGTTTCTTAAGCCTCTGGTTACGATTTCTCTCTCTTAAAGTTTCTCTTCTTCTGCTCTTTCTCTCTCTAGTTCAATGGCTTCCATTGTCACATTCAACTGCTCCCTCGCCGCTCCTATTCGTGCATCGTCTGGATCCGGAAGAAAGCACGACTCAAATCGCAGGAAAACTGCTTCTTCCACCTGGTGGGCGCCAATTTTCGGGTGGTCCTCCGATCCCGACTACGTTGATAATAACAGTAGCGATACTAGCAACATTGATAGATCCGGTACATCAGAGTCGGAGTTGGAATCGGGACGACCGAGATCTAAGTACTCTTTGGGTTGTTTCACGGAAGATAAAGCGAAGCAGCTTAGAAAGAAGACTATGGAGAATAGTGCATTTCATGATATAATGTACCATTCAGCGATTGCTTCTCGTCTGGCGTCCGATACGTCGGGAAAGTCCGATCAGTAAAACGGAGCGGCATAGTCCGGTAAGTCCCCGCCTCGACGGCGAAAATTTGTCGATAATACGAACGTTATCTTCTTGTATTTTTCATTCAGTTTTTGGCTTTTGTTGTGTGGGGTTGAGAACACACGTATTTATGATGTGTACTCTTAACTTAACGTGGGGGATTGTCTATGATATGAACGTTTTACTTTCTCGGCATTTTGTCGCCGTCGTTGAAAGGGGCCCATACGCACAACGCTTTTGGTTTTCCGATATGGTTATGGCGATCTCAGATGTTTTTATAACGATGATGGGCATCCTAATGGTCCCATTTCGACTCGTTGGATTTTCTTTTGAGAAACAAAAAAAAAAGTTATGACGTGAAATAAATGATGTTAAAGTCTATATATATATATATTTTTTTTTTTTTTTTTTGACAGTCAATATATTTAATTAATTTCATACAAGTTGTATAGAATCTCGAAAGTTTGAAGTATCCAAGTAAAGATAAAATTTAGATCTTAATAACTAAATAATTTCAAATTAGTTATAAGCGGGGATTAATTGTGGGGATTTTGTAAAATTCTTGTCAATTAATTCAAATGTTTTGCATAAAAAAAGGTATGATCAAACATTTTAAATTTCAAATCTAAAACTGAAAATTCATGGTTATAGTTCACCATAACTTTTTTTTTTTTTTAAATTGAGAAAACTAATTTTTTAATGCAAAGATGATAGGGTACGACCACTAACTTTGATTTGAGTTGTAATATCCTCTCTGCTGCTGCACGATTAGCAAACCCAAACCGTAACCCTCTGGAAGGCCTGTTTGCTTATTCCGAATAACCTTAGCTGAAACAATCTGCTGGACACCAACAAATACATCAATATTAGATCTATATTATTCACAAAGCACTTTTTTTTATACTACTCTCCATCTTTCTACCATAAAAAAAAAAAACTGTCCTAGAAAGAATCAAAACTACAAAAAAAAAAAAAACTTTTTTTTTTATATTGAGTTCTTAAAAATATCCAGATTTGTAACTTTGTATTGAAAGTATCCAAATCTAATAGTTGAGTGTTAATAATACCAAAATTTGAAATAAAAGATGTAATTGAAAATTAAATTTTGAAATTTAGATTTTTTTTTTATTGTTTTCAAGTTGAATTTGAGTCAAATAATTGATTTTGGTTCAATCCGATCTAAGACCAACCCGACAAAAACAACCCTCCCGTCTCCTCATCTTCCTCTCTGCTCTCTCTCTCTCTCTCTCTCTCTAATGGAAATAACCAGAAATCTTGCCCACCGTTTCACCTATTGTACTGTTTGAACAAAACAAAAGAAAAAAGCTTCATTTTAACTTAAGAGGGAACTATAACTCTCATTGAAAATACCCAAATGAAAAAGACATTAAATTTTTTTTAAAAAAAATTAAGCTTACGATTTCCCTGCACCATTAATTCTCATAAGTCAATAATCACAAATGCTTTGATCTGTAAACACAAAACCAATAATTTGAAATGCAAAACAACAGGAAGTTATCTTTTAAATCCAGAAATAAAAATTAGATGAAATGAATTACCTTTAAGTTCAAAAGCTTGCCGAGAAATGACAGTGAAAATGATGAAGACGGAGACCTTTGAATCTCCACAACTACTTCACCGGTCGGACGAAAACCAAGCATCTTTGCCCTCTGTACGATCCAATCTCTTTCCATTTGTTTCAATCAATCTCCACGAATGCTCCACAGCCACCTCTGTTGAAAACCAAGAATTTTGGAGAAAATTTGTACATTCTGAAAAAAGAAATTACAAAAGAAAAACAAATAAACAGTTACAATTTCTATTGAAAGGATTTCTGATTCTTCTCTTTGGTACGAACGACGAACGTAAAACAAAAGAACTTTGATAAAGACGATTCAAGTGTCGTTGACTTGATCTTGAATCACAAACTTTGAAAAACTTTCTTTTTTTATTATTTGATGGAGGTCTTTGGGAGTTTGATTTGATATGGCTTTCGAGCGTAAATTCTATCTTTGTATCATGAATGCAAAATAAGGTCGTATGAACTTGACGACGATCGCCAAACAAGTTTTAAACTTTAGGAAAACTTTCATCTTCAAATCGTCAAAGCTTTGGACCTTGATTTATCTCTTTCAAGTCAAGTTTTGAATGGACTTTCAAACTGAGTTTCAAACAAGTTCACAAGTCGGGTTTCAAATGAGCTTTCGACCTGAGTTTGAAACGAGCTCACAAGTCGAGTTTACAAGTTGGACGAACTTTTTAACTGAGCTCGAATTTTCTCAAGGGTAAACGAGTTGAGCTTGAATCGAGCTTGAGCATAGAAAAGTATTAAATGAACCAAGTTCGAGTCTGATACTATTCAGGTCGGCATAGTTTACTTTTGGATGTGAATATTTCCAACCTTGAACGGATTTGCTGGTTAGAAAGTTCAATGCATAACTGAATACCTAAACTAAACAAATTTTCGAATGAAATCCTAAATTTTATTATCGATCATTTTAGCACTTAAAATTGTTAAAAGCAGAACCAATTAATACTCCATTCTTGCCTGTAACTGAGACAAGTCTACGCGGTTTAAAACTTGTAGAACCAATTAATACTCCATACTCTATTTGTATATTTCAAGAATTAGATTCATTACTATTATATATTGTAGGTGTTAAATTGACCGTTGTTGTATGTTTTAGGTATTAAATTGGTCATTCATAGATGTGGATTTCATTTGAAAATTTTATTAAAATTCAAGAGTTAATTTATGTAATAGGTGAATAAATAAATAAACTGAATTACTGAAATTTGGCGGTGGCATTTCTCTTCAGTTCACCGTCAGAAATGAAGAAAATCAATAATTTATGGCACTTCATGATTTTGTTTTAAATACAATGCAACCAAATCAATAATCCTACACGCAAAATAGTTCATATGACATGATAAAAAGGGACTCGAAAGAAAATAGTTAATTTTGAAAACTAATATTTACTAAATAGCATAAAATTTTGAAATGTAAAAAATAGCATATTTTTGAAAAAATAAACTTAAATTCCAAAAAGCCTCCATTTCAAAAAAATTAAAAAATAAAAAAAAATATTAATTTTTTGTCAACTGTTTGACCACCACCAGTCTAGATACATAGCTAGGCTGATCTTTAAAAGTGATAAAACACACTTTTTTATTGTGCCACAAGTCAAATTATACCTTATTTTTACATGAAATTATATATAAGCCATACTTCACCATACCTCCATCTTTCTTCAATTGAATCATGTTAGACCGGCACCGAAATTTTCACGTGTTGCTGAAATTTGACTAGAATTTGGCTAGAATTTTTTGCTGGCCGATCACCGAATCACCACTGCCTTTCGACGGAAATTAGTAATATTTTTTAATTTTATTTTTTATTTAAAAGAAATTAAAATATGAAAAATAAAAACAAAAACAAATATGTTATTTATTAATTTATACTATTTACTAAAATAAACTTTAAAAATATGCTATTTACTCACATTCCCTTACCAAAATATGCCCAACTCTATTATATGATGTCTACATTTATATAATTATGCATTGTGATTTACTTGATATTAAAATATAATTACAACAAAGAACAAAAAAATAATATCTCTAATGCAACATTTTCTATTAGCTTATGTGTCTAACAAAATAGAATGTGTCAAGGGAGATGTGAATGGAAATGAATGTGTTGATACCCAATTTAAAATTTTTGTCTCCAATACAATACTGATGTAGCGGAAATTATAATAAGAGATCCGAACTCTAAGAAACAATCCAATCGAACAAATAACTCGTTGTAATCCGTTAATTTGCCCACGAATACCGAAAAACAACCCTCCTAAGATCTGTTGATTCGACACGCGAATATCTGAAAATTAAGGCATCTATAATCCGTTGATTCAACCTATGAATACCGGAAGATAGGCAAGAAAAGAGAACACTCTCAATTTTATAAAATATTCAGAACTTAAAAAATGTTCTTTACAAGATAACAAAATATGCCTTATATAGGTAAAATAAAAATCTTAAACCTAATCTAATAAGGAAAATAAATACTAGGAATATAACCTAAACCTAATCTAAATAGGAAAATAAATATTCTAATCTAATAAGGCAACAAATTACTTATCCTACTACCATATAATTTAATTAATAATTATAGACTAAATATGAATATAAAAATATAACTTCCTAAATATACAAGGATAATTGAATTAAGGAAACAAATTGATTCTTCTTCTGCATCAAATACTTTCTATTTTTTTTTTTTTTGTTCACTGTTGTAATTATATTTTAATATCTAGCCAATCACAATACATAATTAAATATAAACATTGTCAAGAAGACCCTCTAGAAATAGAAAGTGAGATTGACAATGTCAAATTCACATAAGCTTGGCATCCAAAATGGACATTAGGATTGGAGAGAGCATTTTTAAGAAAAAGTCTTCTATTTTTCCTATGTGACAAGTAGATTAGTGCAATCCATATTAGCATTGGAGATGCTCTACCATCTAGAAATAGATGGTGAGATACACAATATCAAATTCACGTAAGCTTCACATTTAAACTGAACGTTAGCATTGAAAAGCATTTGAAAAAAAAAAGCCTTCTATTTTTCTTATGTGGCAAGTGAATTAATGCAACCCATATTAATATTGGAGATGCTGATTAGAGAGTTTGTTTTTTAAAAAATTCTTCTATTTTTATTATATGTAAAGTGTAATCCATGTTAATATTGGATATGAGTGCTTGGAAGTTGGAACAACCGTTTACCCCACCATTGAATTTGGTGGATACAATTGGATTTGAGTTTTTGTGATTCCCATTTGAAACAACGGTCTAAATGCAGCCTTAGAAACTGAGTCGGTTACCGTTATACATCCCCATAAGATCAATTTAGAACAATCTTCACAAGGGTGAAAAAACCTTGTAAAAAAAAAAAAAATCTGACATTCAGGTCCATGTTCGTATATAAATTAAATTATTTATATATCCACCACTAAGCATGTAGATGAATTTAATAATTATTCTAAATTAATCAAAATTTTCAAGTTCAAATTTTTAGGCATAGGGTGGAGTATTTGAACTTCTCTTCATAAATCTGTATTTTAGGGTGCCTTCATGTCTAGATTTTGAGGATACAAATGTAATAAAATTTGGTTAGAAAACTTTTTTAGAAACCACATTGAATAAAAATGTTACACAGACAAGATTTATAGGAACAAGTTATCTAAGTTAATTAGTTTGTACTAGAGGGGTGGTGGTGGCTGGATGGAAGAGCCTTAGGCACATGATCCAAGAGACTCAGGTTTGAATGACGGCAAGCTTTTTGGAGTTTACAAAAGATTTGAACCCCTCCCATTTGGGTGCATGCGTGCGTATACCTATGTAAAAAAAAATTGGTTTGTACTAGTCTTTTAACATCAGTAAATCCAAACCTGAGTAAGTTATAAGAAAATTTCATACGTTACGGGTGCTAACTAGCCATTGGTTATCCTTAATTGTTGGGTGGTCTTGTATAAATTAAATTTAGATTAGTCCACCACATTTGTGATTTAGTATTCAGATACCACTTTTTATTTGAAAAATGAAAATACAAATATTAGCAGGTTTCTTTATGCATTCACATTAAACACAGTGCACATGCAACCACAATATAATATAATTGCATAATTGCCGACCATAACCAAAATGTAAGATGTTAAATTACTAAATTTGTCTACCAAGTATAGATGAGGAAGAAACTGAAAAAACACTCAATTGAAATGAAATGATTCCTCTTGCACATGCATATAATAAGATCTCAAATTAATAATTCTCTCTTTTTTTTTAAACCCAATTTGATTTTTGCTTTCGATTCTGATATATGTCTCTGTTGATTCCCAAGAACTACGATAGCAATTTAAAATTGGGATTAGCAATCAAGTTTGTGATTGAAGGATATTTTTGTCAATAAGTGTTATTGATCTTAGAGACACATTTCACTGTCTCAGAAGTATACAGACCTTAATTATAAAACTATTGAACCCATGTGCAATCTTCAATTATTATTAGAGATTTTGATTTTAAATTTATAAGTTATCAATTTTGATACGAATAAATAAATAAAAGTAGAACCAATTTTATGAAAAAATAATAATTATGAGAAATCTGAGAAGGAATTTGAAGAGACAGATGGTTAGGCAATAAAGAAACAGGTTATCAATAATTGCATGTGGCTTTCAATCCTTTGTCTTGGCCTTCACCAGATCATAACCAAATCTTCAAATCAATACATGAATTAATGTTCAACTCTTACTAAACTAACTTAATTTTTGAAACACTCTTTTGAAACTTAATTTTTCGTAAATGGGGCAGTAAGTTTCTTTTTAACATTAATGTTAAACATATGTTACTATGGTTTAATCTATTAGTAAATACATATTTAATTTAAGCATAAATGGTCCAATCAATTCCCTCTTCAACTTATATATATATATAACAATTTAGAAAACATATTATCGTGAAAAAAATATTATTATGATTCATCTTATAAATTAAAAAAAAAAACAAAGGAAGGGTTAAAAAAAAAAAAATACTGTGTCAATGCAGCTTGATTCCAGGCTTTACTGATCCGAGAAAACTACCATTTCATTCATAATAATTAAATAAGATTATTAGAGAGTATTAAATTGATTCATCTTTTCAATGAACATGACGTTGTGATACAAATTTTAGGAATAATATAGTAAGATAATGTTCATAGGATAGTTGTAGTGGCATTCCCGTAAATGAAGTAAAATGCAGTGTCTTTCTGGTGGGACAAAGCTCATAAAACCCGATGTCTGTTTTCATCATCCCATGCACATTTAACATTTCTCTTCCCACTCTCGCTTCTTCTGGCCAGTCAAAGCTCCAAAATGTACAGAACAACGGTGCTGTTAGTGCTACTTTTCGCCACTTGTCATGTCACTCTTTCGATCACCGACGGTAAGCCGCTTCCTCCTTCTCCTTCTTCTACTCTTTCTTTCTTCAATTCAACTGCAAATTTGTACTCATTTATATACCAGAATTTGATGAACTGAGTTTAATTATTTTGAAATCGATCTTGACATAATAGTTTTATAGAGGATCTCATTTTTTAAATAAAGCTTAGGAGTAATTTGTGTCATATACTTAGAATCTTATCCTTTGAGTTTGTTTTTTAATCTTAAACTGTGGATTATGGAGTTTGAGTTACATGCACAGTGAAAAAGAAAGAGAGCATTAAAAGCCGGTATTGAATAGTTGGAATTTAATTGTATTCTCATTAATTAAATAAAAGGTACAGCCAGACTTCCTTTTCAATTTCAATACTTAGAATTAATTTCTCAACATATTAACCAGTGAGTGCATTTATTGTCATGTTTTTAATCGATAATAAAATGGTCCAATTGGCTCGAACCATCAATTACCAAAATAAAAAAGTCAGGTGTGGGGCCAAAGTTATGGACAGCACAGTGTTTATGATTCCAATGAAATTAATTAAGGACAGAATTACTATGTCGCCGTTTGTCTGTGGATGAATGAAGCCATGAGGGAAGTGTAGAAGAAGGCCAAAATGGCTTTATATGATCTTTTAATTACATGGGTTTGGAACAGACCATGTGATCGCCTTTACGAATAACGACTTAGATTAGATCTGAATCCAATCATGCACTATTTGCTGGCTGTAGATTTTACCCTTTTAACAACTCATACACTTTGTTGTTTAATTAATTGCAGTTTATACTGTCAAATAGTATTACACTAATAAATTCAAGAGTTACTAATAGATCTGCTGATTAATTACAGGTTTACTGCCAAATGGGGATTTTGAGTATGGTCCAAAACCATCGCAAATGAAAGGAACAGTAGTAACAGCCACGAATGCAATCCCAAACTGGGAAATTTCAGGCTATGTTGAATACATAAAATCAGGACAAAAACAAGGTGACATGTTGCTTGTTGTGCCTGGCGGAGCTTTTGCAGTTAGATTAGGCAATGAAGCTTCCATCAAGCAGAAGATTAACGTCAACAAAAATGGCTATTACTCAATAACTTTCAATGTCGCTCGCACCTGTGCCCAAGAAGAGACACTAAATGTTTCAGTTTCACCAACTCTTGAACCAAATGATTGGGGAATTTTACCTATGCAAACAGTTTATAGCAGCAATGGATGGGATTCATATTCCTGGGCATTCCAAGCCGATGCTTCTGAAGTTGAAATCACCTTTCATAACCCCGGCAAGGAGGAGGATGCTGCCTGTGGCCCTCTCATTGATTCCGTAGCAATCAAGCTGCTTGCCAATCCTAAACGTACTAGAGGTAATTAATTAATTAAATCTACTTTAGGCTCGACTTTATATAAGAAAGAGACTTTTATTTTTTCGTTTTGACCTTATTTCGCGATCTTTTTACAGAAAACTTGCTAAAGAATGGAGATTTCGAAGAGGGGCCTTTTTTGTTCCCCAACACAGATTGGGGAGTCCTAATTCCACCCCACATTGAAGATGATCACAGTCCTTTACCTGGTTGGATTATTGAGTCTCTTAAGGCAGTTAAGTACATAGACAGTGAACATTTCACAGTCCCACAAGGGAAAAGAGCAATTGAGCTTGTGGCAGGAAAAGAAAGTGCCATTACTCAGGTTGTCAAGACTGTTCCCAAAAAGACCTATGTCCTAACTTTCAATGTAGGTGATGCTAAGAATTCTTGTGAAGGGTCACTGGTAGTAGAAGTATATGCTGGTAAAGATAAAATTCAAATACCTTATGCATCTAAGGGCAAAGGAGGATTCAAGAAAGCTAGATTCGTGTTTCAGGCTATTTCAACGAGAACTAGGGTCATGTTCTTGAGCTCATTCTATACAATGAAGAGTGATAACTCTGGTTCTCTCTGTGGTCCTGTAATTGATGATTTGAAATTGGTTAGTGCCCGTAAACCAAGGCGTCTTCTGTAATCAAAATTAGATATATAGTTAATTAATTGCATTTCTTATGCAAATATGTCAATTTGTTCATCTATTTCAGTTTGTGTTTAAGCAATTAATGATTACTATGATGTTATACATACCATAGGGTTCCTGTAATGGGAACGAACGAGATTTCTTGATACAATATTTTTAGAAATGATAAAGTTTCCGATTCTCTTTTTTTTTTTGGGTCTGCAATCTCTATATGAAAATTTATGTCCAATTGATAATTTGCTAGAGTTGAAATTGGTAAGGGCCTTTTTTTTCTCTCAAAATTCCATTTTACTTTATTGAACACGAGAAGAACTACAAGTGAAGTTCAAACTCTTACACGGAGTAATTATATAATAAAAGAATGCATTAACTACAATTATTCTATAGCTAATCCAAAATTATCCATCATATAATTGTCTGCCAAGTGGTTCATGTTGTAAAATTAGAAGTAAAATATTACCATAAATTTGTAAATGCACAGTTAAGTAGAAAAAAGGTTTTTTTGGCCAAAGAGAAGTAAAAGAATGGAGTCTAAGATTATGAGTTCAAAAATTATTCACGAGCAAACAATAGCAATGATGTGATTACTTGTAAGGAAGAAAAACTAAAAAATAATTATGGATTTATTGAAAATTGAACCAAAACCTCTGAAATTGTTTCTTACTACAGCAACAATATCAGACGCACTAGGTTTCTAACTAACCATAGGATTGAATTTGAATTCTACATATTACAATAAAACAACTATGGAAATAAATAGATTAAATTTATTTTGCATATTTAAAAAGAAAAGTTTAAAACTCACAGAACCTGAGACTGTAATTTTGTTTTTGGATAGAGAGAAAAATTAGCATAAATATAAAATACACTACACATTCTAGTATAGATTGCTCAAATAATTCAGTTTAACATTCAGAAGACAAAGATGTGAACCAATAAGCATCTCTGTTGTGAAAAATCAACAAAACTTTCTTATTTCTTCTTTTAGGAAATTCTAGACCCAGGCCGTAACCCGGCTTTGGGACTCAAAACCAATCCTTAATAATAATACAATACAAATGGGATAGTTCTATGTAAATGTGGAGTTGTAGCTTATTTAGATACATTACAACTGAATATTACAGGATATGTAAGGCTACTGCAGAAAGATAATAGCAAGGGAGCAATCAACAAGACAATCCGGAAACACAGTGAATCAGAATGAGTGAGTGAATGATTTTAAATAACATAAATGGCACAACACAAAATCAAATACACATACATTTTCGAAAGGGGAAAAAAAAACCACGTGATCCACCCACCTATCATATCTTGTGTCACCCGTATCATCCATCATTGATCAAAGACATGTATCAGATTACGAGTCTAAAAATTAATCAAAGGCTAATTGAAAAAAATAGTTAAGCCTTTCTCATTTCGTCTTCACAAATTCTTATTAGTGGTCTATTTGTTGGGCAAAAAATCTAGCTGAGAAGTGCAGATTAAATTACTAGGACTTACTCCGGTTGCAGGATAACTATTCTCAAAACAACTAGCTACGATAATATTTGAGGACATTGGGTTCAGAATCTGTTGAGTCCATCTAACTAAACATTTTTCTCCAGCAATTATAATGGTAAACACAGAAAAAATTATTTCAACAGTTTCAAGTGATCAATCATGCAATTGCTGTAAAATTAAAAGCATTCTTGGGTAGCATTCCACATCTTTCAAATGCCAAGTTGAGATGAAAAGTTAAAGGAAAAAAATTGCATATTATTCCAACATATCAAATTAACTGAAAGAGTGCACATAAATTCATACAACAGACTTGGATCAATCCTTTGCAAGCTTGCTTGAAAGATAAAACTAAGTAGGATAATGAAAGTGGATTGATACTGAGTATGCTCACAATTCAGAGGCGAACGGGCGTAGGCTTGTAGTCGATCACAATAACTTTATCCGCAGCGGCCAAGAACAAGTTTGCAAAATCAACATGAGCAGGATGAGATACATACTCAGCAACACCTTCTGTACTCTCAAAGGTTGATTCAAATACATGAGTGAAACCTTGGTGCATGTTCTCAATGCTCACATCTGGACCCCTATTACATTATAAATAAAAAATACAGGATAAATTAGATGTTTGAAATTATTATTGAAAAAGTGCTCTAAATTTTATCAAATTTATCATTATTTTCTCAGAATTCCATATGGCAAAAAAATTTCAAAGGGTAAATCCATGTAAGAATTTGTATAGACCTAGATACCACTTCTAACTAAAAAAAAAATAATAATAAATAAATAAAACAGTTAGAACAGAACTATAGAAGTCTAACAGTTAAATTTTCTGAAATGCCGGATCTGATCCTACAAATTTAGTTCAAAAGACCTTCAGCTTCGAGTAGTTCCGATTAAAAACTCAAATTTTGGCAAGATTAAATATTTGATGAACCGAAAACAATCCTATTTAAAAGCTGATCAAGGAACAATTTCAGGTCA
>CATIWJ010128192.1:0-16882 GCA_949640765.1 Croton laevigatus | reverse complement strand
AATAGCAAAAATTAATTAATTTAAATTTTATAAAAAATGTGATTAAACTAAAATATAGGTAATTCAAAATCGAGGAGCTATTTAGCATGAAACATAGGTGATTCAAAATAAATCATTTTTTGAAGAGTAACCTCGAAATAAATCATTAGATCTAAACATGATCTAAACCTAATGTTTAAATAAGTCATTAGATCTAAATCTTAATCTTTATTATAAATATATTGGAATTCTCGATTAAAAAAAATTAGAATTTTCTTTGTGATATACTATAAATCTTTTTTGTAGAGTTATATTGATAATAAATAATTTAATAATAATGGAATTTAATTATCGCATAAAGTGAATTATTGAATGGATCAACATGATCATATCGTTAAATTTATAAATTATAAATTTAATTTTAATGATATTTTTTGAAATTATAATGGATTATTATTTTTAAAAATCGATATTAACCGATTCTCTATCTTTTTTAAATCTTCTCATCCGTATCATACAAATAAACTAATTTTATTTTTTGTTACTCTGAGACTCCAAATAAAGTTCATAATCTGTTTACATTAACATCATCTCTTTTTATTTTTTTTTAAAAAAATATTATCTTTTTAATTAAAAATAAAATATCACCTCTTCTAAAAATAATTTTTATATTCTTTTCTTATATCACATTTGTTCTTTTCTATTTTTGAATTTTTCTGCTCATCAATTCTTGAATTTAATTAAAAATTCCCTAAAACACAAAGTATTTTTCCTAGTTTGAATATATATGTATATAGACTCTTATGTCTATTGTAAAATAATCAGTTTTCTTCTTTGTTGAAATTTGAATTCAATGATTACTGTAATGACAAAACAATTTTACTAGGAAAAAAAAATTGATACTTAGATTATTTTTGAAATTTAAGAAGTTTAAATCTATCAAAACTCTATCATATAATCAAATTCTATTTCTAATAAATATTTAATAAATAAAGAATTTAGTTTCTAGATAATTGTAACTTACTTTTCTGATTTTTATATTTAAATATAAATTTATTATTTTTTCTTAAATTGAACTTGATTGAGATGTCTCTGAGACAATTAATTTTATTGATTGATTAGTATCCCAAGAGCCAAAATATGTTTGCACATTATGCAGGTCTCAAATATTAAGATGCAAAAGTTCTTTCCACCACCAGATGTTTGGAAGGACCTATAATATAAGATTCGCATGTAATTTCGATTTATTGGAATATTGTACTAACTTTATCTGTGAATCTTGACAAAGTTATTGACAAATGATGGATGTCGAACTCAACACAAATAAAAACCTACTCAAAAGATTTTGTATATAGTAAAGATAGTCAATTTTATTTCGAAATTGCTAAAATATAAAAAGGGGATTTTGAATTGGATAAAAACAAATAAAATTAAAAGTTAGCAATAAATTATAGTTAAAATCAATAAAAACAAGCACAACCAAAGGATGATGTTTTTCAATAAGCTGCAATAAAAGTATAAATGCATTAGAAATTAAAAAGTAATGATAAATAGCATTAAGATTTCATAAATATGAAGAAAATCAACATCAAATTGACCTTTGGCTGAAGGAAAGAGTTTAACCTCTAATAACTATAGAGAACATAAGAACAAAACTCTAAAACCCTATAGTAAGAAGGCTCTCCAAGAATGCCTTACAAAAAAGCTAAAACACACTTTTATATATTGTCTAAAACTATGAAAAATATATTTAATTTTTCTTTCTATGTTGTAATTTAAGCCCAAAACTTTAATTAAAATCGTGAGTCCATCGTCCAAATTAATTTCAGCACGTATCTCCTATCATGACCATTAGCCTTGCTCATAGTTAAGTCCAGCAGCATCAAGAACGTCCAAGAAAACTCCAATATAATAAAATATATATAAGAAGGCAAGTAAAAACTCATATTTTAACATAATAAATCACTAAATAAGTACATAATTTGGGAATAAAACATGCTAGATTTACATACTAACATATAGTTATAAGAGAGTACCGGTGCTGGTGGTATTTCGATTTGTCCGTAAATATTCAAAACAGGACCTTTCCAATTGAATTATCTAATCTAGTCAATGCTTGAAATATTTATGCAAAATGTTAAGAGAAAAAAAAAAAACTTGTTTCAGTGGAATTAACATAAACGTCCAAAGAAGAATTTGGAAAAATTAACATGGTAGTACGAAGAGTCTAGAGCAACACCAGGACCCTTTAGTAGTTCGACCTGGTATTCATTATACCTGGAGAAAGGGAAATTTTCGATTTCCAGAGCATCCAGAGAGATAGAATGTCAAACCAGATATAATCTTATATATTGATTAAAAACAACAGGAGTTTAAGTTGAGGTTCAGGATTACATTGAAAATTATCATCAGTAACAAATCAAATACTACATTGAAATAGGGACGGACCTATTTATAACTTGTTAGATACTCATTAGTTTCTGAAATAAAATAAATAAACGGAACTATGAATTTGATTAGAAATTGCAGCAATATACAAAATAATTAAATACAACAAAAATTAATGAACGATAACCTTAACACCAATGAAGGAGATGGAGATACAGAAAAACTGAGGCCTGTATGAACAGTCTCCTTAAGACGAGATTTGTCCGTACTAGACAACTGTCTCCCAGGATACAACAGCGAGCATAAGCGAACACAACCGCGAGCAGAGCTTATCACCGGACCCTAGATCTAGAGACTGCCCAAACGAAAATTGGAAGGAAAAATTTCAGATTTTGTATGAAAAATTCAGAATTTCATTTAGATGAAAATCTGGAACTCTCTTCTACCGCGCGTAATAGAAGACAGCACCTCTTTATATAGGCAGCCTGTGGAGAGATAAGATGGAGGTCTGGTAGTGTTTAATTCGGATTCAGTCTTTGAATCCGATTACAATAACTGAACGGATAAGAGATAAGGAATACTGCAAAACGTGTGGACAGTGAAAATGGGCTGGGCCCGTAGTAAGCCCATTCGGTTCGGCATTCGCGACGCGTACGTCGTGCGGGCACGCTATGGAACTTGCTGGACCGAATCGGGATTTGCACCCCCCCACGCGCCTCCGTGCGCGAGAGTGTATAACTTAGGCTTATAATGTTACACTACACAAAATGATCATTCATTATAAACCACACCAACATCCCCATTCCTAAGCAATGTGGGATTTGGTTATTTTACACCCAATTTACCTTTGTCCAAAGCTCACTTCGAGCATCAATTTCTCATTCACCTTAAATCCGTTTTGAGCATATAATATACCGTTGGAACGCTCTCATTGCGTAGAATACGATGACATATTTCATGTTATTCAAAACACAAATTTTCCCATAAATTATTATGCTCAAAAATTGACTAAACACACCAAATTTTCCAACATAACTCTACAGGGGCTTTAGCCCCTCCCAAACTTTTGGTGACTTTTGAATGTCAAAATATATGTATGCAATTTTTTACTGTATGAGTAAAGAGCAAACCCACATAAAAATTAGTAATGAAAGGTAGTATTTATATGGCCACTTATTTATATTTAACTTTTCTTTAACTGAATTATAATAACAAAATAAAAAATTATTTAAAAGTAAATAAAAATTAAAAAATAGTTTTATTTATACCTTGTATTTTTTTCAATAAATAAAATCCAAACATTTTATAGAAATTTATAAACTAGTATTGTTATATCCTAATGAATATTAGATTTTGTGGAGTAAATTTTTTAATAAAATTTAGTTATATGATTATTTTCTAAAAAAATTTATAGTTATATAATTACTTTAGGAAACTTTTATACATGGATGAGAAATATATTAAAGAATTGAACTTATTTTATAGAATACAAAATCTACATATTTTAATTTTAATATTCGCCCCCTCCCAAATTTTGGTTCTGCGTTCGTCCATGCATTGAAAGATGTAGTGTCACATACCATTGCAAGCTCTGATCCTCCACCTAAGGTAAGGCCAAATTACAGCAAATGAAGGTTTTTTGGAGCTGGAAAGTGCAAACCAAGCAACCAATCAACCAGTCAAGATACACCATTGCATTTCTATGAAAATGTTCAAGCTATAACAAATAAAGAGCTGAAGCAATACGTTCTACACTATCAGTCAGAATACCAACTGATATATAACTAAGCTTCGGCTGGTCCACTGTATAAAATGCAACGTAAAACATTAATAGAATTATTGCTGAAGCACAAGAAAGATAAACACACTCAACTTACTGATAGATATTAGAACACTGTGAGTCCAAAAGAGAACCAAATAACTAATTCAGTAAAGAGATAAGCTGAAATGTATTCTACTGTTTCATTGATTATAACTCTCGAAAAAAATAATTGATTTATAGTAGAGGAAGATAAGAAGAAAGACAAAGATAATGACTGAGAAACTTAGCCCTAGAGGATGGGCATTAGAAATACTAGAAAATTTAGAGTGGTATACACTACAAAATTGTAAAAGTAAATTGTAAATTGTAAAAGTACGTTATTTTGCAATGTATTCTTGTAAATAAATTATAATCTGAAAGTTTTGCATACCGTACTGTATACAGGTGTAACTTTTTTATAGGTCTACTTCGGTAAGCTTATAAGGGCATTACAAATCTGAACTGAATGAGAATCAGTTTTGAAAGACTCGATTCTGGTTTGATTTGAAGAGGCAGTAGTTTGAGGATTAATGGTAGAATCTGATAATATTTCAAACATTATGAAGAGACAGGAGACTTTCAAGGAAAAAAAAAAAAATAGACAACCTACTGGGATACCAAACTGATGCAGCGGAAAGCAACCCTCCTAAGATCCGTTGATTCGACGCACGAATACCCGGAAATTAAGGCATCTAGAATCCGTTGATTCAACCTATGAATACCGAAAAATAGGGAAGAAGAGAGAACACTCTCAATTTTATAAAATCTCAAAAAACTGTCCCTTACAAGATAACAAAATATGCCTTATATAGGCAAAATAAAAACCTTAAACCTACTCTAATAAGGAAAATAAATACTAAATAGGAATATAACCTAAACCTAATCTAAATAGGAAAATAAATATTCTAATCTAATAAGGAAACAAATTACCTATCCTACTACCATATAATTTAATTAATAATTATAGACTAAATAGGAATATAAAATTACAACTTCCTAAATAGACAAGGATAATTGAATTAAGGAAACAAATTGATTCTTTTTCTTCATCAATAGCCTTTTTAAAGTTTCAAAATCCATAAATACTCTCCTCAAGTTTTAAGACCCAAAAATAGCTCTTTTTTCAAAAATATAGACAAAAATAGCTCCTTTTAAAAAAAAAAAGCCTACTATTTTTTCATAACTTGTTCATATTCAGTTCATAAAATATTCTCAAATTATTTGAAAATTGTTCATGACCTGTTTATAGCATGTTCATATTCTATTTATAAAATTTTCGCAAATTATTCATAGTTGAAAGTTTAGATTTTGGTCCTGATATGTGCCAGATGAAGGTTTTATATAGGGAGTCAAAGGCGGTGAAAGATCGAAAATCCCCGTCCAATAGGATTCTTTAGTCTCTGAGAATCTCGGAGCCCAAGCGTCCCTTCAATTTTCGGGGTCCAGCAATCCAGCTTGATAGGAATGCTGAAGTCAGGTCAGGAGGTCAAGGTTGGTAAAACGACCTCTCCTTCTGCTAAGGCGAGGACGACCTGCCCCGAACTAGATAAGGGCGACCTTACTCAATGCACGGGTGGGGCATCTGTGCCCTTCGCGAGGTCCTAGGCTTAGAGGAAGCTTACAATAACATGTTTATATTCTATTTATAAAATTTTTACAAACAAAAATGTTATTTTTGGACCTAAAAACATGAACCAGTCAGTCATTTCAATAATGAACCTTTGTAATATCTAAATTTGAATTAATATTAAGTCTTAGAAAATCAGGTGGAATTCCAAAGGAATTACTTTCTTCAATTTTTTTTAAAAAATAAATATAGTTGTTATTAAGATTGGTAAAAAACGGACATATTGAAAAAAAAAAAAAAACATACCATATCTTGTATTGGTTATTTGCCATTGCAAAAATATATTTTATCTATTTGTTGCTTAATTTTTTTTTTTAAATAAATACTTTTATACATTTTATTAAACATTAACATATAGAAAGTTAATATGTAATCAAAGGAGAGACCAATAAGGAGTTAGATATATAATTTTAAGGATTTCTGTTTTGTTTCGTATACTCATTAAGAGGTGAAACTGGGTATGGCCGTTCATTCTAGTTCCTATGCTAATCTTTAGCCTCATGTACTCTTGTGCGGATGTTTGAATTATTGGGTATTGGAGTTACCTTCCCTTTTGGATAAAAAAAAAAATTTGTTCGGGCGGAAGGAAGCATTAAATTTTTAAACAATGTTAGGATTCGAATCATGATGTTGTAACTAAAGAAAATTGAATTAATTAGGAGGATAATCTCATATTGAACTTCTATAATAGATCTGAATTAGTCAGTGTCTGTGTAATTGGATGTTCTAAAGAGCATACAATAAAATTTAGTATTTATTAAAAGAGACAATCATGCTTGAAAATCCGAAGGATTGGTTTCACATTGGTATTAATTAATCCTAAACCTCGGTGGATGAACCCATTTAAGTTGCTAGAAACTAAAAAGTTAAAAATGATATGTCCTACTTTCCATCCAAAGATTGAAGCAATAAATTGGAAAAGATGAAGAAGAAAAGTTGTATTAAACCAAGAACCCTAACTCGGGCTTCTAAACTTATAAGTCGGTGGAATGGAAATCTTAAGCTAACTTATTTCCTTCTTCTTTACTTAAAAAAGGCTTGATTTGGATACACGAGTCTCTAGGCCACACTTTACAAGAATTAGTTGGTGGATGCTCCTTAGTTCCAGTTGACCTCACAGACCAAAACATACAAATTTACCTCTTAGTTTATGATTTTTTTTTAATTAAAAAAAGCAAAATATTTATACTCAATTAATTATAAGTTACATTTCTATATCATATTTGTTAGATCTTAGATTTTAATTTTAATTATGTACCTTTAATAATGCACAAAAAATAATTTGTACCATATATTATTAAATTTTATATGATTTTATGATTAGTAATTCAAGTTCTACTTTCCAAAGATATTGGTAATTCATATTAATCAATTTCTAACCATCTAGTGTTGTTTCATCATTTATAATGCGAATAGATATGGGTTTACAATATAAATCCCAACATTTGTCTCCAAATTATATATATATAATTTTTTTTTTTACATTTTTTGAAATGAGTAGATAGTGGTAAACGAGCCATTTAATATATAAAAAAAAAACACGATTTCTACCATAACTTTTTACACCAATTATTAAAACATATTCTCTGAAAGAGAATTCAAGTATCTACTAGAAGAACAAAGTTATGCTTATGTAAGTAAGTTTTCAAGTCCTAAAAAATTGTTTTAGCAAGAAGTAAAACATATTGTTAGAGCTTTATTTTGCAATTTATATTTAATTTTGCCGAATTTTTTTTACTCTCCGTTTAATTTATATAACGAAAGTTAACTTTTTTTTATGTGTTGTGATTTCATATTTTGATATCAACCATTCAATAATAGAATATAATTTTTAATTATTAACAAAATATTATACAAATAAATAAACCGATGATTCACATATTTCAAGAGAGAGTGAAAAACTGGAAAGAAGTACATCCAGTAATAATAAACACTATTATTACCCTTTAGCCATGCTTCTCATAAGTCGCTCAAATAAACATTTATCTTTCAATTTAAACTGTAATTCTTTGCTTTGTATTCTATAAAACAATGAAAGTGCACGCAGAAAAAATGTAGAAGAAACTAGTTGAAGAAATGGGAAGACGATATAACCTATTAGAGTTAGGTATAAAGTGATTGAAAGAAACAATGCAATGCAAGGGAAAGTGAACAAAATCAACTTGAGAATCACGCAAACAAAGTTAAGGAGAGGTCGTAGGTTATGCTGCATGTGACTGTGAAAAGTGAAGCTGCAAGGCTACGTACAGAGATGAGAGCAGATGGTGTAATTATAATTTATAGTGTTTTTAGGATAGGAGTTTGGGGATGGATACGTAAAATGGCCCCAAAACCCAATACAACACGCCACTTCCTCGATTCCTGCCCTAACACACGCTCTCTAAAGTGAGATATAGGAGCAGTAGTTTATGTGACTGTTAGTTCATTATGCACATTATCTTAAATATTCATAATCATTTGTCAATGAGGATTGGTCCGTCACTAATCCTACCCATCACAAAAATTGTAAAATATATGAAGATTTCGAGCTTAATATATATCAACCACATTGTCAACACATTTAATGTATAAAGAAGTTACCTCCTTATATTGAAAAATATATACAATATAATACTTGTTCTATGTTTTTTTTTCATACAAATAATTTTCCCCCTTGAATTTATATAGATAAATTTATCTTACGCAATAATTTTAATATGAGAATCAAAGTTAAAAAAAATCTTACCATAAATGATTGTTAACAATAACAAATAATACCACTCTTCAATTTTGTAAGTATTAGGGGTGAATACAAAAAAAAAAAAGTGCCAAATCAAACCAAACTGATTTGAACCAAATTTTTGGTTAACTGATTGGTTCGATTGGATTCACAATTCCGATATATTCAAACCGAATCTCCTATTTGTGGTTTCGATTTTTTTATTAATTAATATAACCTAATTGACGAACCAATATGAAGATGAAACTCCATAACTTGTAGGATTTGCATTAATAGTTATTATTGTAATTATAAGCCATATCCCAAATTCTTGTTACATTCTTTTTTTTTTTATCCGAACCTATTCGATTCATGATCGATTCGTCTTCTCTTAGTTCGGTTCTCATACACATTCAAACAGTTTCAGTTCGTCTTTAGTACCGAACCGAATTTGTACACTCCTAATAGATATATTTGGAATAAATTAAGAAATTAAATTAGTTTGATTTTCGTAAATTTTGTAGAAAATGGTTGTGTTTATACAAATAAAATGGAGAAAACATATTCAAATGAAATTTAAAATTTCAGAAAATTTATTAGTATATATAAAATGTGTATATATAAGCATAAAATTTTACGGTAACGCTGATTTGGCGTATACGGAGTGACCAATGATTGTTCGAACATTTGATCTCCCCGCTAAAATATCATATGGCAAAATTTTACATAAACCGTAGTATCAAAGATTTCCACCGGTCCACTTTTGACCCTTACTGAGGCCAAATGATTTACCGGTCCAACTTCCAAGTTTGAAAACGAAGAGCTAAACTTCGAAACAAAGCCCTTAACGTAAGTTTAATTACATTTTTGCCATTTTTGCTCCCTTTATAATCCCCTTCCACGTTTACCTTCTCAAATCATCTTTCACTCACTTCTTCTGCATTCACACCATTACATTGCATATCTCCACTCTCTTTCTCTCGATGGATTTTACTTCATCTTCGTTGGACAAGAACTGGTGGATCTTTTCTCTGCCAGCAATTCTACAGACCCAAAACCTGCTAAACACTTTGTTCTTGTTGTTTGTTGCAATCTCATTCACTGTCATTATCTTTTCGACATGGTTTCTCTCCAATGCCGGCTTTGCTTGGAGAAATGGTAGAAACCACATGGGCATTGTCTCGATTCCAGGTCCTCGGGGCCTACCCTTGTTTGGTAGTTTATTCAGTTTAAGCCATGGCTTGCCTCATCGTACTCTTTCTTGCATGGCTTCAAATTTATCAGCCAAGAAGCTCATGGCTTTTAGTATTGGCTCAACACCTGCTATTGTAACTTCAGACCCTCATATTGCTCGCGAAATCTTGACCTCTGCTAGTTTTGCAAACAGACCCATCAAGCAATCTGCTAAGAGCCTCATGTTTAGTCGAGCCATTGGGTTCGCGCCCAACGGGCCTTATTGGCGTCTGTTAAGAAAAATTTCATCTGCTCACTTATTCTCTCCTAAGCGTATTTCGGCTCATGAGCCATTTCGCCAAAAAGATTGTGACATTATGTTAAGTCATATTAATAACGAGCAATCTTTATGTGGAGTTGTTTCATTACGTAAGCATCTCCAAAATGCGTCTCTTAATAACATAATGGGAACTGTTTTTGGTAAAAGATACGATTTTATGCAATTTAGTGATGAGGTTAAAGAATTGCAGGAGCTTGTTAATGAAGGGTTTGAGCTTTTGGGTGCTTTTAACTGGTCTGATTATCTTCCATGGCTCAACTATTTTTATGACTCCTCTCGCATTAAAGAACGTTGCTCTGTTCTTGTTCCTAAAGTTAAGAAACTGGTCAAGCAGATTATTGAAGAACATTATGATCAGAGTAATAAGCCTAGAAAGATTCTAGATAACTCTGATTTTGTTGACGTTTTGCTTTCTTTGGATGGAGACGACAGGCTTGAAGAAGATGATATGGTGGCCATTCTATGGGTTTGTATTATCAAATAAATTATTTTCACCAATTTTTTATGCAACATTTTTTGATTAAATGTCTTTTATTATATTTTATTTCGTAATTTTTGCAGGAAATGATCTTTCGTGGAACTGATACGAGTGCACTTCTTACTGAGTGGATAATGGCAGAGTTGGTTTTAAATCCTCAAATTCAAGCTAAGCTAAGAAATGAAGTTGACTTGGTTGTAGGAGACAAGAGTACTGTAACTGATGCTGACGTGTCAAAATTACCCTACCTTCAAGCCGTGGTCAAAGAAACCTTACGTTTGCATCCACCAGGGCCCCTACTATCGTGGGCCCGCTTGTCCACGTCAGATGTACATCTCAGCAATGGGATGGTGGTCCCCAAGGACACAACTGCAATGGTCAACATGTGGGCCATAACCCATGACCCAAACATATGGGAAGATCCAATGGTGTTTAAGCCTGAAAGATTTATGGGGAGTCTAGGTGGTGCTGACGTGGATGTTAGAGGTGGTGATCTTAGGCTTGCACCATTTGGGGCTGGTCGCAGGGTTTGTCCAGGCAAGAATTTGGGGCTCGTGATTGTTCACCTTTGGGTGGCTAAGTTGGTGCACCAGTTTGAATGGCTCCAAGATATGGCTAACCCAGTTGATCTAACCGAGGTTTTCAGGCTGTCTAGTGAAATGAAGAATCCACTTTCTGCTGTGGTGATTCCAAAAAATAATTAATTTATTTTGTCGTTTTATATTGCTTAAGATCGTGTTTCAAGATTGGAAAGTTTGTGTGGTTTTCTCGTTTTGTCTTTTGTTTTTCTATATAGTGTTGCATTATCCAGTCGAAGTATAATCTTGCATTATGTTACGCATCATTATGTAATATGGATACAAATAAAGACTTCGAAAATAAAACCAACTATATGTGTTGAATTTTCAATAATTTTGAGAATTTTTTAACAACCAAATTATTAATCCTATTTAACGACCAAATTTGAGATAACAATACATATCAATTATTCAGCTTTTATAACCTCCATCAAATAAATTATGATGAGTTAACAAGGCGGCATGTCCGGTGGCGGAGGTAACAACTGATCCTCGCGATTCTTGCCATCTTCAACTATTAGAACAGTCTTCATCCCCCAAGTAAGATGCCTCTCAAGATGACAGTGTAAAAACCAAACTCCTATAACATAAAAATGTCAACAAACTCTAATAAAATTTTGTAACATATTATGCATAATAACTTTATAAGACAGGCGAAAAAAAATAAATAACACTTTTTTATATTTTATATAAGTAATAAATAGCATTACTTATAGTATTACTATAGGTATCAAATATTGCTATTTGCTTAATTTTTAAAATTTTGTGCTCGGTTTCACCCTCAACTTTATGCTATATTACTTCCTATAAAATATTAAAAAGTGTTATTTTCTCTATTTCCCTTGTAACAAAGACAATTATTTATAGAATCATCTTTTTAATTATTGTTAATTACCAGGATTTTGGGCCTGAAATCTGATGGCTGCCCAGCCATTGATGGGAACACTCATTGTATTTCGGAAAGGAGGATCTACAAGATTATAATTTTGGGGGTCTTTATTTTTGTCGAAATTTCCAAAACCCGAACTAATAACATAGAAGCTAAAACCATGAAGGTGCATAGGATGATCTATGCCTCCAAACAACCTAGTCCCCTGGAAAACAATTTCAACTGCAGCATTAAAATGTAAGAGCTTGGCTTCAGTCTCTCTTCTTGGTATTTGTAAACTCAATGGTAAAAATGGGGCAGTGAAATTAAAAACCAGTGGCGGAAAACTAGGAAACTCATATCCAAACTCCTTATTAATATGATTATAGCAAGCTTCAAGAACATCAATGGATGATGGGTTCTCAAAACTTATATTATTCATACTAGCAGCAAATCTTGTTCGATTCGGACCCTCTAATAATGTTGCATTATTTAGTGAGCAAGGAAATGCATTAAGGGAAATTGTAGAAATGATATGTGCATCAATTTCCAAAGGTACTGGATACTCTTTAGTAGATAAACATCTGAGGCTATTAAAAAAATTGTAAGCAGAAGTTGTGTCATTGTAATTAGGAAGTTGGGGTAAGATTGGTGGGGAAGATTAAGTTTCATCTTGTTTATTGTATTCAATTATGGCTGTTGTGGTGGAATTATTGAAAGGAACGAAAGGGTTACTAGAGTAAGCCCTTGCAGCCATGTAATAATGGTTATTAGGGTTTTGATTTGCATGTAATAATACATCCTGGTCCTATTGTTACGTAATTAGTTGTTATCGTTTTAACATAACTTGCATCTGCTCCTATGACTATAAGCTCATGCTCTGCAATGGAAAAGAAGAGTATGAGGTTCATGGCAGCGTTTATTATTCGGAGTAGATAGGTCTTGCCTCCTACCACAAGTAACTTGAATGTTCCTACAAGTTTTACAACATGGAAAAAGCATAAGTAACAATAACTGGGAAATACTTACATCGGGTGTAGACAAATATTTTCTACCGTAGTAGCTTTTAAAACTCTACATCAAAAATTGCATAGGTGATATGAAATTTTGAGAAAACAAAACCGAAAATAATATACATAAGGTCTTAATTAAGGTTTATAATTTAATACCTGAATTATAGCAAGGATACAAGTCACTAGGTTGACCATTAATGGTAAGAGCATCAGACACTTGGGGTCTCCTCCAGTCATAACAAATTCTTCAAAAACTTCCCTCACATCTCTCTTCCACCATTCTCCTACAATATTAATTAATATTTTTCAAACTTAGATATTATAATTACAAATTATATACATATAATTACAATTAAATTACCTAAAATGATAGGCACATCAATATGAGGTGTAGGGAAAGGATGGGAAGTTCCTATTTTGGGGTAAATAATAATAGCACCATGGACTGTAGCTCGAGTTCAATCGATGTGGGCATGCCACCATAATGTTCCTTCCTCTCCAAAAAAAAATCACCTTTTGTGTAAATTTGGCTTCAGGTCGAATTGGACATTGTGTAATATATACAGGACCATCGGACCATGGATTTCTTCGTTACTTTACTCCATGCCTAAAATTTTAGACAGGAAAATTAAATAAATCTCCACATGTAATTAACATATATAATAAGATTTTATATTATTTGAAAAGAAGAAATAAATACCAGTGAATGGAAATATTATATTTGGCCTTGTTATGATCAGTGACAAAGATGGTTTCACCCTTGTGAACGTAAAGAGTTGGTCCCGGACCGGATACTGTCCATTAACTGTTAATATATTCTTTCTGCTGCATAATCTGGAATAAGAAGCTTCTCTAACCTATAAAAATTGTTTTTAGACTCCATTATTATGTGCACTTGCAGGATCAAGAAATTTTAAAAACATAATAAAGTTAGAAATATGTAAAGAAAATATAACATTTTTGTTAAGAATTACCTGAAAATAGTAATTATTAGAAGAAGCTGAACACTGCAGAGTGAGGAGCAGAGCATACAAACTTTTGAAAATGAACATTTTCTATTGAAAATAAAAATTTTGATATCTGTCAAGTTGGGTTCTTCCATTGTATGCTTTGTTGCTAAATTTATAGAAGTTGGTGCTAAGTGGGAGGTTTTCATATTAGTGCTTCAGAGCAAATTACTTTCATTTCATATATTGGAGAGTCAACCTATTCACAATTTATAATGACAGAATTTTTAAAGACAGTCCAAAATTCGTTTGAAATTTTCCTGGTTTCAAGCATGAATACTGAAATTAGACTAAAGGGTAATTCTCTCTTTGTGAGTCACATCTTGGTGCGATTTTCCCTTTAAAAAATAAAAAAAAATTAGCTCTAAAATTTTTAAAGTCTATACCACATATCATAGATGTTAGCTATGCATTGTATATCGCAAAAATAATATTTTTCCTCTATGAAAAGACATGCAATAAATTGGTGCTAATAATATAGTTAGTAAGAATTGAATTTATTGAATGAAAATGATCAATAAATCAAAATTTGACTGAATGACATATGCCCGGTTCATTTTTAAATATTATTCATTTATGATATATTGTCAAATTTTCATGAATGACATATAGGTTATCTAATTAATAATTTAGTCATTTGACAAAAAAAAAAATTGAATTATAATTCGTTTCATATATAATATTATGAACATTTGACAAAATCAATTTGTTGATTTTATGAAAATTTCAATAATTTAAACTTTTTTTTAAAACATCAACAATTCCATATATCTTTAAATTCATGTAAACATACATGCACCTTAATATTTTTTTTAAAGAAAATATACCTTTATATTTTATTATAATAATTTTAATTGGTCTCAAAAAAGGATGGGGATCCAAAATTTATTTATTTATTTTTTATAACACCACTGGAGAAAAATTATTCCACTCATAAAAGGCACTAAGCACCGATGGAATTGAGTACCACACATAAAGACAAATATGGAAATGGAAAGCTCTAGTAAGTACATGAGCTGCATTATTCGCTTGTATAGATAACCAACGAACACAAACCTCGGGATATGAGTTAGCATATGTTAATAATAATTGTATAGCTTTATGTATAATTTGTTCAAAGAAAATTCTGCGATCATGTGTCGATAATTAGTTAATTACCAGTTACAATAAGGCAGGAAGGATTTCATATATAATGAGATATGGTCTAAAAATGCAACGCTTCCAAACTTGGTTGACGAAAGGTCTATTATAACAAATTAATAAATGCAAACTCACCTAATTATATATATCATATACAATGGAAAATGAACTCTTCATCAATGTAAAATGTTTTCAAGCCCATAAACTATAGAGGACAATTTAGGTTTTACTTTATTTGCTTCATAATTACCGGTAATTATTTGCTATTTTAGAAGGTCAGTTGGTAAAGCTCTTTCAAAATATTTGGTCACTACAATTTCTGAAGTTTTACCTTAGTCAGATGATCATTAAATTCCTCTCATGTTTTTTTTTCCCATTAATTACTATAATTAAAAATTTTTGTAATTTAAGCACATTAGTGCCAAAACACCTTCTCCATATTGTGGATTGGTGGGGTTGATAGGTGATTTTGTTTTCTTTTTCTTTGGACCTGTAGCCTATATTGCAAGTGTTTAGTTGGAAATTTCTGTAGAATTCTAATTCGAAATATAGGATCTAATTTGTGTATTAGCCAAAATCAAGGATTTAATTGTAAGTTAGGTCAAATTTTAAGTGTCTAAAAGTAATTCTTCCTTAAGATGGATTAACTGTAAATAAAATAACTAGGGAAATTATTGTCCTTTCATAATTTACCAACTGATTTTTAACTTTTCTCGCAAATAGGTTCTCTTTTCAGTCAAAACTATGTCATATTTGTAATCATTGTGAAAAAATAATTCAGATCAAATATGACTCGTCAATTTTCGTCACCGTTTCTAGCGAGACTTAACGGAAAATTTAACGGAATCATAAAACTATAATTTTTCTGTAACATAGGATAAAATAGATTATTATATAAAATACAGAAACAATCGAATTCAATTCAGTTGTTTATTTATTTATTTTAGCAGAAGTTGTTTGTTAATGGAATATTGTAGCCATTTGATATGCAAAATTTCCGTTTCGCAGAATAAAATTAGCATTTAGCACTCAAAAGGAACAATTGGAGCAAAAATCTGATGGTTATATTGCTCCCAAAGTGTTTGATAAAATGTTTATAAGAAAGCAGTGTGTTTAGACCATGCGTATATCTTTTTATATTGTAAATTAGTTGTTAAACTAGGTAGTTCTAAACCTGTTATTAATATGTTATTGTTATAAATTTAATTTCATGGACTAGTTAAACTTATTGTAATAAACTAATAAACCATACAAATTTTCATAAAGGGTTGTAAACTTCTAGCAAATCAATGCATGTATGTGGTGGAAATTACTTTTCTATGAATTAAATTGGCTTTTTGTGTAACTTTTTTTTTTTTAATAGTTTATCCCCTTAGTTCATATTTGACTTATTGTAATAATCCATGCGAAATTTTATAAAGAGTTTGTAAACTTCCTGTAAACAATGCATATATATATATATATATATATATATTTTTTTTTTTTTTAATACTATAAATTAAATTGACTTTTAGTATAATTAACTTTTAGTATAATTATTTTTTATAGTTTCCTGTGAGTCCATATTTGACGTTTATTATCAATAATTGTCTAAATATGTTCTCTTAAACTAAAGCGATCAATTATTATCTTGAAATTAAAAATCTTATTTTTTTATTGCAATGAAAATTACAAGACTTATTGCTATCAATTGATATTATTACATTTGCAAAAGAAATAAAGAACATCAATAAAATGGCAGATTGTAATTGAAAACTAAATTCACACAATTAGGAAGCCTAAGAACAAGAAG
>CATIWJ010128180.1:0-10632 GCA_949640765.1 Croton laevigatus | reverse complement strand
TAATCTACTAGAATATTCTAATTTTTAATAAATATGTGAAAAAACCAAAAATAGTCAAATTTGTTTGTGAAGAGATGACATAATAATATCATACAAAATATAGGAATGGAAAAAATCATAAGAAAACTCACCTCTCATTGCTTCAGCATGGCAGCTAAATGCAAAACAGAGTTGCCATCTTGATTTCCCACGTTAATAATCTCAAAATCATTGAATAACTTCTCCAATACCTTAAACACCTTTAAATGATTAAATTTTATACATAAATGGAAGACAATATCTCCTTCAACAAGCTCAAAAACTGACTCAGAATTTGCAGCTACTAGTTGCTTGATCATTGCAGCTAAATGCAAAACAAAGTTGAAACCCCATTTTATAGAAAAGAAATCCTAATACAGATAAGTATTTGGATCCCGATAGACATTCACTTATTTCATAACACTCCGCCTTAAATGTCTAAAGAATATACATTGTTAAAATCTTATTAAAAAACTGGTAAAAAAAATAAAATCTTATTAAAAAACCTTGTGAGAAAGAAAAATTAGTGAAGAAAAAAGAGTATAAGATTCTTTACTTATATATGCAGAGAAAATACTGAAATCATTTCGTTTTGGGTTTTGATTCTGCACTAGAAATTTGAGCAGTACTAGGTGGCTGCTGCTGATAGCATTTGGTTGGAAATTATCATGGCTAATTTCCTCTATGTCCGTGTTTTTGCCTTTGGTCAAACCTTAGTTTATTAAAAAGTTTTGAATTTGTAGTGTTTTAAAGTCTCTGGTTAGGCATTCGTTTAACAAATCCAAAGCAGTCAATCCCTTTCCATTCGAGAAATTTGATTTTGCCTTTATTTCTAGAAGGGAAAGCAATTACCTTAATGTTTGCCAAAAAATAAAGTAATTAAGTATTAGTGAGTTTGGTAATATTAATTGGTAAACATAATTAAAAAAAACAAAAATTACTATTCCTTCTCTACATATTGTACGATATTGTATTTCATATTTTTATTTTAAAACAGCAAACTGCATGATAAAAAATATCATACAAAATGACAGGATAGTTTGTTTTTTTAATCTACTAGAATATTCTAATTTTTAATAAATATTTGAAAAAACCAAAAATAGTCAAATTTGTTTGTGAAGAGACGACATAGTAATATCATACAAAATATAGGAATGGAAAAAATCATAAGAAAACTCACCTCTAATTGCTTGAGCATGGCAACTAAATGCAAAACAGAGTTGCCATCTTGATTTCCCACGTTAATAATCTCAAAATCACTGAATAACTTCACCAATGCCTTAAACACCATTAAATGATTAAATTTTATACATAAGTGGAAGACAGTATCTCCTTCAACAAGCTCAAAAACTGACTCAGAATTTGCAGCTACCGGTTACTTTATCATTGCTGCTAAATGCAAAATAAAGTTAAAACCCCATTTTATAGAAAAGAAATCCTAATACAGATAAGTATTTGGATCCCGATAGACATTCACTTATTTCATAATACTCCGCCTTAAATGTCTAAAGAATATACATTGTTAAAATCTTACTAAAAAACCTTGTGAGAAAAAAAAAATTAGTGAAGAAAAAAGAGTATAAGATTCTTTACTTATATATGCAGTGAAAATACTGAAATCATTTCTTTTTGGGTTTTGACTCTGCACTAGAAATTTGAGCAGCAATAGGTGGCTGCTGCTGATGGCATTTGGATGGAAATTATCATGACTAATTTGCTCTATGTCTGTGTTTTTGCCTTTGGTCAAACCGTAGTTTATTAAAAAGTTTTGAATTTGTTGTGTTTTAAAGTCTCTGGTTAGGCATTCGTCTAACAAATCCAAAGCAATCAATCCCTTTCCATTTGAGAAAGTTGATTTTGCCTTTATTTCTGCAAGGGAAAGCAATTACCTTAATATTTGCCAATAAATAAAGTAATTAAGAATTAGTGAGTTTGGTAATATTAATCGGTAAACAAAATTAAAATCTTACTAAAAAACCTTGTGAGAAAAAAAAATTAGTGAAGAAAAAAAAGTATAAGATTCTTTACTTATATATGTAGAGAAAATACTGAAATCATTTCTTTTTTGGTTTTGATTATGCACTAGAAATTTGAGCAGCACTAGGTGGCTGCTGCTGATGGCATTTGGTTGGAAATTATCATGGTTAATTTCCTCTATGTCCGTGTTTTTGCCTTTGGTCAAACCTTAGTTTATTAAAAAGTTTTGAATTTGTAGTGTTTTAAAGTCTCCGGTTAGGCATTCGTCTAACAAATCCAAAGCAGTTAAACCCTTTCCATTTGAGAAATTTGATTTTGCCTTTATTTCTGGAAGGGAAAGCAATTACTTTAATGTTTGCCAATAAATAAAGTAATTAAGTATTAGTGAGTTTGGTAATATTAATTGGTAAACATAATTTTAAAAAAAATTATTATTTCTTCTCTACATATTGTATGATATTGTATTTCATATCTTTATTTTAAAACAGCGAACTTCATGATAAAATATCATAAAAAATGACGGGATAGTTTGTTTTTCTTAATATATTAGAATATTCTAATTTTTAATGAATATTCTAATTTTTAATAAATATGCGAAAAAAACAAAAGTAGTCAAATTTGTTTGTGAAAAGATGGTATAATAATATCATACAAAATACAAGATTGGAATAGTAATTTTTCCAGTGAAAAATGATAAGAAAACTCCTCTCCAATTGTTTGAGCATGGCAGCTAAATGCAAAACAGAGTTGAAACCTTAATTTATAGAGGAGAAATCCTAATATAGATAAATATGTTGGTCTTAATGGACATCAACTTAATTCATAACACCCTCCCTTAGATGTCTAAAGAATATGCCTTGTTAAAATCTTACTAAAAAACCTTGTGAGAAAAAAAAAATTAGTTAAAAAAAGTACACGATTCTTTACTTGAACACGCGATGAAAATACTGAAACTATTTCTTTTGGGTTTTGATTCTGCACTAGAAATTTGAGCAGTACTAGGTGGCTACTGTTTCTGGCATTTGGTTGGAAATTATCATGGCTAATATGCTTTGTGTCTGTGTTGTTGGCTTTGGTCAAACCTTGATTTATTAAAAAGTTTTGAGTTTGCAGAGTTTTAAAGTCTCTGGTTAGGCATTCGTCTACCAAATCCAAAGCAGTCAATTCCTTCACATTTAAGGAATTTGATTTTGCCTTTATTTCTGGAAGGGAAAGCAAATACCTTAATGTTTGCCAATAAATAAAGTAATTAAGTATTAGTTAGTTTGGTAATATTAATTGGTAAACAGAATTTAAACAAAATGAAAATTACTATTTCTTCTCTACATATCGTACGATATTGTTATTTTTTAAAGCAGCGAACTATATGATAAAACATCTGTTAGAATATTCTAAATTTTAATAAATTTATTAAAATAATAAAAATAGTCAAATTTGTTAATGAAGAGATGGCATAGCAATATCATACAAAATACAGGATAGAAATAGTAACTTTTCCAGTGAAAAATCATAAGAAAACTCTCCTCCAATTTTGGATTGACAAATGGCTGCCCTGTACTCCTCCGCTTTGGACACTTTACTCCTATTTCTGCGTATATGGTGTCTTATATAGTGGCTAAGTATATTTCAAATACTGGGGTTTGGATTCGGGAGAGTTTTGCGAATTTTTCACCTTTTTTGTGCTATAGAAAATTGCTGGTGCTAGCTCGCTTTTGCTTTATGATAGTCCTGATTCGTATTATTGGGCAAATTGCAACCTATTAAAATTAATTATGAGGTTTCATAGATATAATTCAAAACTTGATTTGGAAAAAAAAAATTTAAAAAGTAAACAAGGGGAGTAGCACTAGGTGCTACTTGCGCCCTACTAAAATTGATTCGGGGTTTTATAGATACAATTTGACACTTATTTTTTTTAAAAAAAAATTAATAATAAAAAAAAAGGATGGAGTGGCACTAGAAGTTACTTGGATCCACTGAAATTGGTCCCAAAGTTTTGTAGATACAATTTGACACTAAATTTAAAATAAAATTAAAAAAACAAGGAGGGGAAGGAAAATTTGTAGACTTCAACCCAGGTATATTACCTCAGAGGAAGCAGTTTTACCGATGGCCAACCTCTTACCGCTTCCATATATACAATTCGACACTTTTTTGGAGTGTTGGTAATGGCAAGGTAAAGTTTTGGATTGACAAATGGCTGCCATGTACTCCTCTGCTTTGGACACTTTGCTCTACTCCTATTTCTGCATATATGGTGTCTTATATAGTGGCTTAGTATATTTCAAATTCTGGTGTTTGGCTTGGGGAGAGTTTTGCGAATTTTCTACCTTTTTTGTGCTTCAGAAAATTGTTGGTATTGGTTCTCTTTTGCTTTCTGATAGTCATGATTCGTGTTATTGGGGCAAATTGTGACACACTAAAATTGATCATAAGGCTCCATAGATACAATTCAAAAAATTAAAAAAAAAAACAAAAATTTAATGGACACTTGGTTCACACAGAGAAAACGGAATAGAATCAAAAAAGGGATATAAGGAGAAAGAAAACAATTAACCCTGAATACCCTTGCCTGTTTGAGTCTGCTCCAGAAACGGAATGATTTGCCCATGATTCTTTTTATGACTGTTTAATTTGAAGTAGTGAATTAGAAAATTTTTGTAATTTTTTTTTACACGAATCACATGTATTGCTAATAATATGTATTTAGAATTTATAACTTTTATTTTTTTAAAAAAAAATTGACATAAAGCATACACATTGTTTAGATTATATATTGTAATGTATTATATATCTTATTTTCGGTGCAAAAATTTGTGTTACAGATTATATTATTCGAACAAATTTATTTTTTTATATTTTATTTTATTTTGCATTATAGAAAACATATATTTCTCTTTTTTTTAATTTTATTTTGTATTATATGTTATTATAGAAAAAGAAAAAATGTGAAAAAAGAAGGTAAAAGAAAAAAAAATAAAAAGAAGAAGAAAGGAAAAATAAAAGAAAAAAAGGAAAAAAATAAAATATAAAAAAAAGAAAAAAGGAAAAAAGATAAAAAAAAAAGAAAAAACAAAGTAAAAGAAAAAAATAAAAAAAAGAAGTTAAAGAAAAAAAAAGAAAAGAAAAGAGAAAAAAATAAATGAAAATAAAGAAAGTTAAAAAAATGAAATCCAGTAATAGAGAAGGGGGATGAGAATAAAAAATATTTGGGGTTCGGATTTGGAATACTTTGGCGGAAGAAAAAAATAAAGGCAAAGAGAATGAATAAATTAGCCGAACAAACAACTAAAGAATTAGTCCATTTTATTCTCTTACCCTTTCTTGATTACCTTTACCAAAAGCCTTTTATAAAAAAAATATAAAAAATAGAACTATGTGCTACTTAAGACGTATCCAGAGTTCGGTAAATACAATTTGACACTTAATTTTTAAATTAATTTTTAAAAAAAAAATTTAAAAGAAATGTAATTGCACTACAAGCTACTTGTAACTTATTAAAATTGATCTAAAAGCTTTATAGATATAATTCGAGACTTAATTTGAATAAAAAATAAAAATATAAAAACAAGGAGGGGAAGGGAAATTTGTAGACTTCAACCCAGGTATATTACCTCAGAGGAAGCAGTTTTACCGATGGCCAGCCTCTTACCACTTAAAAAAAAAAAAAAAAGGATAAAATGGAATGACGAATTTGGAAAAAGTAGCACGTGTATATTTCTTTATTTTTTTTATCTTTTCATATTTTTAGCGTGTACAACACAGCGAGAACAAAGAACTCTAATCTAAACTCAAGAAACCAAATAAAAAGCAGTTAAGGGAGACGAACCCAACCCCAAACCCACCTCTTCTCCACTTCACTTTACCTCGTGTTTCACTCTTCGCTTTCACGAGACCAAACAATATATAGAAACTCTTAACAAAAATAGAAAAAAAATCACAAGAAAAACCAGAGAAAGAGAAACAGAAATTAATGGAGAAGACAGAAAAGGTAGAGAAAAGTGTAGGAGGAAATGGACAGGTTCTAGACGGTTCAGGTATAATAAAGTTGGTTGGGAATGAGGAGGTTTTTAGCAATTTTGTGGATCATAAGTTCAATGAACTCGACAAAGATAGAGATGGTCGCCTTTCTGTAAAGGAACTTCAACCTGCTGTTGCTGATATTGGTGCTGCCCTTGGCTTTCCTACTCAAGGTTCCTCTTCTGGTTCTGATTATCTTTATTCCGAGGTTAGCCCTTTTTTTAATCGAATTTTTCAATTTTGGTTATACAATTACATTAGAAATATTTTTCTTAGTTACGAGTTATCAAAAAAAATATTGAATCTGGGTGTAAAAATATTGGAATTATCTCTGTTCTGTGCTTTAGATTCGATTTAAGACAATTTTTTTTTTCTTTTACATTTTCGGAGAAATAAATAAATGCTACAACGAGTAGATAATTATGCAGAAAACTTAAATATATGGGACTTTGGAGCATGTGAAAATCAACGAGTTCTCTGAAACAAGTCTTGCTATATTGAATGCTTTGTCCTTGGTGATCTACAGAATGATGTATGGAGATAAAACAAAAGAGAAATTAGTTAAATATCTCATCTAATAGAATACGATAATAATGCCACGTGTGACTTGACTCTGTATCTTTTGTTTACGTCTTAATTTTTTGGATTCGATGTAAGAAATAGATTAGGAAAATGCTAGGAATAACAGGTTAGCCCAACGAGATAAGACGCTAAGGAGAAAAATTAAAAAAATGGATTGGAAAAGGCGTTGATGGAAAAGCATAAATTACGATAGTCGCGCTCTTAACGAGTATAGCGCTAATGGAAAAGCATAAATTAGGAGAGTCGGCTATACTTATTAAGAGCGCTTATTAAGAGCGATAGTCGCGCTCTTAACGAGTATAGCGCTAATGGAAAAGCATAAATTAGGAGAGTCGGCTATACTCATTAAGAGCGAATCCGGATTAGTCGGTATCTGTAGTTTAGTATAAAAGCCGATTTGAAAAAAAAAAAAAAAGAAAATTGGAAAAATGCTCTGTGTCATCTTGATTGTTTAGAATCTTAATAGCAGTGGAAAAAAGGAAACAACTTTACACTTGTCATTTTTGGGTCCATTTTGGGAAAACCAAATGGCCAAACTTTTCTAAATCTAGCTAACTCCAGAATCATCATTACATTTACATTTTATTCAACTTAAGTCGGTGTTCTGTTGTAAGAAGATTCCCGACGTTTCTGTTTCCATTATCTTTTCTCATCATTCTCACTTTAGAGGGGAAAATTAGCCATTTTAGCTTGGCTTTGTGCTTATCAGAGTTTAGCCATTAATCTATGTCAATAATTTAGTCCCACATATTCAATTTTGTCAATTATTATGTGTATTAGTGTTTGGACTAGTAGTATTTGGTCCTACATGGATGCTGCATAATCAGATGATAGTTATAAATTGTCTATTTTGAAGAAAAAAATTGTGATGTGTATTTATTTTAAAGTGGGATAATGTTTGATTTACGTTTTGCTTCTTGTGTCATGTCACATCAATATGAAATTTAGCCATTTTCAAAATAATGCCTCTTATCATATCAAATGTGATAATTGGAAAATGTGGTTATAAATAATTCACAAAAGAAAACTAAGTGGTGGTTCTAATTCAAACATTTTATTGACTTATTGCAAATGTAGTAAATATTTGTATTTGTTCAATTTTGAGGTGCGATTTCGTCAATATAATTATTTTTATTATTTGTACAATATAAATTATTTAATTTATTTCAAAAATATATAGTCTCCAAAATAATGCGACACATCACACATCACACATGTTAGGTACTGAGAGACAAAATAAGTGTGGTAGCACTAAATAGTCATCTCAATCCCATGCCTAAAAAAAAATTGGTGGAAGTAGGACCACTCTGCTTTTTTTATTTTTCTACAAGTTTCTCTTCTTTTCTAAGAAACCAAAACTAAAAAAAGTTATGATTAATGAGATGGTAGGCGGAAAAATACATGCAATATTTAGATGAGATATGACTAAGTTAACCTGTTGGAGGTCGGTCCTTAGTTATAGTTTTGGATAATTAAGTCTGAACATGGTATGGTTTTTCTCTCGGAATTCCGGAATGTATAATTGATTACATATACACTTACCACTAAACTAAGTCTTGGTGTGCATATGCACTTGCATGCTCTTCCCTTTTCCTTTTAACTTACAATGTTCACTTTCTATCTTGTTACTAGAAGTAGAACTCAACCACGCTTGTTTATAAGAAATTATTAAGTGAGCCTTATTCTTGAATGAAAGCTTTATTTGTTTCTAGAAAGAAATTCTATTGTCTTAATTAGTTTCACATACCTGGATTACTTGTATGTTTATCGGCACAAATCATTGGTTATGGCGGGTCCATGTGTGTATATATGTAAATTATGATTTGATTAGGATAACATAAGTTCTTATCAGTAGTATGCTGACATGTGTAGGTTCTTGATGAATTCACCCATGGCAAGCAAGAGAAAGTGACCAAGACGGAGTTTAAAGAGGTTTTATCAGATATTTTACTAGGAATGGCTACTGGTTTGAAGAGAGACCCTATAGTAATTCTCCGAATGGACGGAGAAGACCTTTCTGAGTTCATCAATGGACCAAACTTTGAACCAGAAGTATTGTCTATATTTTCACAGTTAAAGTCTCCTAATGGAACATCTCTCCGAGATATAATCGTTAAGGCTTTGGAAAAGCTTACAGTTGAACATGGGATGCCTCCGTCTTCGGATTCTTGGGTAATTACTAATTTTTGAATGATTATTTTCTGATTAAACTTAAAATTTTGTTGATATGAGCTGTTTGGTGTTGGGGCGCAGGTGCAAAGCAACATTGTTGAACCAGCCTTGCAAGCATCTTGTGTACAAGATTATGGTGATAAACCCATTTCTGAAGAAGCATTCCTGGTAGAACTCAAGAAAGTGGCAGAATGTGTGGCACAGCGTCTCAAAGAACAGCCTGTTATAGTTGCCCATAGTGAAAACACATTTGATGGAACTGGGATTAGAAGACTACTCACCAACAAGTTTGAATTAGAAAAGGTTTCCTGTTTTACTACGTTAGTTTTGTGATTGAATCTAGTATGGGAAATGCTTCTTACACTTGATTCTCCAATGCAGACTCTGAACACAGCTGTAGAAAATGTTCAAAAAGATCGCAGTGGGAAACTTTCTAAAGAGTATCTCCGCATTGCATTGGATTTAGTCGGTCCATCAGCTGGCCTGCCGCCGATTGGTTCTGTTGATGAGGTACATAAGTTACTGATTTAAGATTTTGCGTGTCCATGTTTAACTGTTCACTTCATTCATCTTGAATTCAGTTGATCAATTGATTAATGAATTGTTACAATACAGATAGACAAGGTTGTAAGTGAAGTGTTTAAGATGATGAATGCTGATGATGGAAAAGGAGTTAAAGAAGAAGAGTTCAAGAAGCTGTTGACTGAAATCCTAGGAAGCATAATGTTGCAATTAGAAGGGACTCCCATTTCAGTTTCTTCTACTTCTGTAGTGCATGAGCCACTTGCCTCCTCCTCTACACTTCTGCAGCCAGCTTCCTAGTTTTTCTTTATATCTATAAACAGGTGTTTTTAGATAAGAGAAGCAAATGAATAATAATAAAGATAGAAGTATAATAATTAATTGCTAATTAGGGTAATGTTCATGGAAATATATAGAGTTACAAGATCATGGTCAGTGAGACCTTGTCAATGATACTTATGTGTTTATATCTTTTGTGCTAATGTATGGGTTTCAGTTTCTGAACATTCCATCAATACAAATCACTTTAATCAAGAAGATGGTGATCTTATCACTAACAATACCCAAAATTATCATATAAACCATTAATTTGTTATCTCCCAGTTTTCAAATAATGAATGCAAAATTAGTTTTTGGTCAAAATGAGTTCTTTCACTTGGATTCGGAATAAGCTTTAACAAAGGACCATAGTCCGCTTACGCATGGCCACACGACCTCGAGGCCCATGACCTTGACCGAGGAAGCAAAGCAACGTGCTCGTCTTGGCACGCACTTGACAACCTGAAAGTCGTCCAAAAGTCCACGACCTACTCGACTCGACCCAATAAATATTTACCTTAAATCCTCTGTGAAACCTCAACATTGGTGCATTGAGCGGCGGATTTGAAGTCTTCTCTAAGATCCTACAGAGATTAAATTGTACCAAGATTTCCTGCTGTAAATACTAAAATTTGCTATTGTAAAGTCCAATCTATTGGGTCCAAGCCTGGATCAAAGTCGGAATTTGCAAAATCTCACACAAAGATCAACTCATTCTAAGCACTTTTCAGTTATAGCTTTTTTATCAATTCAAAGCTGTGGTTTTTCAGTTCCATATGTCAGTCTGTGCCCCAATTACATTTCACCTTATCCAATCTAGAAAGCCCAAAATTGCATTGAAAATAGAGAAATACCACAAAATCAGCTCAATCCATATCTAATTGAACCAAATTAACAATATTGAACCAAAACAGAAGACACATGGCACAATCAGAGGTCTTACGTGCAGGCCAAAGTCAACCTACAAGTCAAAGCGAGAAACCAACTCAGCGTCTACGTGGCCCACTCAGACAATGCTACTAA
>CATIWJ010128157.1:0-16031 GCA_949640765.1 Croton laevigatus | reverse complement strand
ATATTTCCAATCAAACTTCTATAAAGAGTAGCATCCACCATGTCTTCATCATCTTGTTTGGACAATTTTTCATTTGCCACTAGAGGACAGTCAACAGCTTTACAGCTTTCCATATTGAATTTTTTCAGAACATCAATAGCACATTTTCTTTGTGACAAGAAAATGCCATCATTAAGCTGAATAGTTTCCAAACCAAGAAAATAACGCAACTCACCAAGATCTGACATTTCAAACACATTCATCATGTCTCTTTTTGTTAAGAATTTGGGCCTGACTCACTTGAAAACCCGAGTTGACAGGTGAGGATTGCCCAGCCTTATAAATCTCATTAAGAATCCCACATCGGAAAGGAGTAGAGTCTTAATAAGATTTATAAGGCTGTGCAATCCTCACCTGTCAACTCGGGTTTTCAGGTGAGTTAGGCCCAGATTCTTAACACTTATCCAAATTTTTTTAAAAAAAAAAAAAAGGCCAAATAGTTTGATAGTCCTCAAATAAAGAAAAACGGGTTGAAAGGATGTGCGTATCCAAATCCAAATTTATCAAGGTTGTAGCTAAGTATTCAGCATAGGAGAAATGAGAAAATAGGAGTATTTTAAAACAACTTTTCTCTTGTTTTTTCAGGTTATCAGAGTTATCGTATTTTGCCGGAGGAGTCATCAATAATTGCTAAAATCATTCTTTGCAAAGCCTTACAAGAAATATACCGAAGACAGGCAATAAATAACAGCACATTTTACCAAAAATAAAGAATTATCGGAAGTGCTGATTGATAAGAAGTTTGTGGATTTAAAAGAATACGTACAATTCCATATATTATGGAATCTTTTAGTACTGTCGGATTTGAGATTTGGAAATTTTTTCAACTAACAGTCTTGAAAACCTGATATTCAAAGTATTTTTTATAATTGAGCACCTCTTTCACTGCATGAAGAAGCTGATCTAACAAACAAGAACCTCTTTCCATTTCACATGATACTGAAAATAATTGTCTTTTCTCAGTAAACGAATTTTTGCAGTTTCTTCTTCAAATAACTTGTTCTTTAATCTGATTTTTTACTGAAAGATCAATCTTTTCATAAGAGGGAGGGAGAGAGATTGAGCTGAGCAAAAGTGAATGAGCATGCCATTTGCAAGCTACTTAAAGTTGGCTCAAACCAACTACTATTGGTCCACGTGGTAAGGATTCGGTTCTCAGATTTTAGGTCTAGTGTACACAGTTATCCCGCTAAAAGATTCACTTATTACTACCCAATTCAGATGTAGATTAGTCGGAACAAAGATCCGAGACTAGGCAGGCTTCAAAAAAAAAAATAAATAAATGTTGGCTCAATAATAGTTAATAGGTCTTTCCAAAACAAAACAAGCTTGAGCTTAACGATTAACAAGTATAGGGCTTGTTTGTTGAATTTTTTATTTTTTTTTTGGAAAAATTACAATTTTGTCTATGGTTTTTGTCAAAATCTACAATTTTATCCTTTTATTTTTCGAAATAAACAATTTTATCATTGTGTTTTTGTTCCCATTTGTTTCCATTAAACAATTTTGTCCTATTAAATTTTAAGCCATTTTCCATTAAATCCTTAGAAAAAAGACACAACTACCATTAATTATAATATAAATTATAATTATATATCATTATATTATATTATATATTTTGTTAAGAAAAACGCAAAACACATTGTTGGCATCAAATTGAGCACTTTAAAATGAAATAAAAGTAAATTTTTTATGAAAAGAATAATAAGATTATGATTTTTTTTTCTCTAATTTAATAGAGGGGTGACCACACAATAGGGAGCGACTCTCTCCTATTAACACATGTCTGGACGAAATTCGAACTCGTGGCTAACATGTTACAAACTAACCACTAGACTGGTCTCTTAACTCCTCGGAATATGGTTTTTCTATTAAAAAAAAAAAAACTTGGAATTATTTCTGGGGGAAAAAAAAAAAATTGAAGTAGCATGGGCTTGTTATTAGTGTTGTGTTGGTTGACAATGAACCGAAGACACCTTAACAACGACTGGCCCATCATTATGTCCAGAACTATAGATTATTGGGTCAGTGGAAATGTCACAAGAATCCAACCCAAGAAGAAAATCAAACGAAGTTGGAAACGACGGTCAAACTACCAACGACATTTTTCCTCTTTACAGTTTACAAGAAAACGGCAAACGCGGGTAAAGAAATTCTTTCTCCACTGTTCGCAGTGCCTTTCGTCAATCAATTCATCTCTTGTTAAATATTTCGTCTCAGAATTCTCAGTTCGCGATTTGACTGTGTTTTCATTTATTAGAAGAAGATATAAATTGGAATTTGATTCCTGAATCTAATTTTCGAAGATTGATTTTTCAGCCGCAAGCTTCTGTGTAGTATCTCAGCAATGACTATTCAATTTGGGTTCTTCTTATAGACATGAGCTTCTGGAAAGGCATAATTGAATCTCTAGGATCGGTGTTTTCTTCAGATAATTCTTCGTATCAATACCAAGGAGAAAACCCTAGCTCTGGAACTGGAACCATGGAAGGTGTAGCTGGCAATCCGGTGACGAACGAACGCGCTGCTTATAAGATGAAGGGATACTTCGATTTGGCCACAGAAGAGATTGCCAAAGCTGTAAGGGCCGAAGAATGGGGTTTAGTTGATGATGCGATTGTTCATTATAAGAACGCCCAACGGATTCTCGTTGAAGCTAGTTCAACAACTGTGCCTTCTTATATCAGTTCTAGGTATTTTAAAAATTGAAATTTCTTGTTTATTCTAAATTTAAAATTGTCAAAAATAATCGAAAATTTGCTTCACTTGGATCCTGCTTCTTGTTATTCACTTTGTTTGCTGTGTTACAGTGTCTAAAGTAAGGATCATTTGAGAAATTTCTATCTTTGCTTAGTTATTATTGTAGTTGGAAGCATTTCCTCATTCCTGATTTTGAAATGCTCTTTTGTTTGTATGTCTTGTATTTCCGTAGAAGAAAGTTCTATGTGCATTTTTTATAAAAATTTATTTTGTTACAGTGAGCAAGAGAAGGTTAAATCTTACCGTCAAAAAATATCAAAATGGCAGGGTCAAGTTTCAGAGAGATTACAAGCATTAAATAGGCGAGCAGGTTTGTAGTTCTTATGAATTCATTTTGACATTGTTTATAATGCTTTGATTCCATGGAAATTACTAATAGGTTTCATTGTTCGTTCCGCCTATTTTCTCTTTGTTCTTCAGGTGTTTCTTCGGTGGGTGCATCCCCTAGCAAGGTATAACTTGCTTTTGGATTGTACATATTTTTTAGGCTGGAGTGGTAGCTATCTTAGGGTGGCTAATTTTTGCTGATTATGTAATTATATATCTGCTGTTTGTTCCTCAAAATATTGCAGAACACCTTAACTCATGCACATACTGCTGCAGTTCCATCATCAACGTCAAATTTTAAAGATCTGTCACAGAAGTCGCCTCGTGCTGCTAGGAGCAGCCCGGTAATCAGGAATCAGACTGATAAAGCTGCAAGCTCAAAACAGGCGCAAGATTCTAATGGTTATGAAGCAAAATTAGTTGAAATTATAAATACAGCAATTGTGGATAAAAGTCCTTCTGTTAAATGGGATGATGTTGGTGAGTAACTAAAACAATTCATTTCTTATGATATCTTGACAGTGCTTAATTAACCTTGAAGTAGCAAAGTCACTTGAATTTTTTTTTTTTTTTTTTGTAGCTGGACTTGAGAAGGCAAAACAAAGTTTAATGGAGATGGTTATTTTGCCAACTAGGAGAAAAGACTTGTTCACTGGACTCCGGAAGCCAGCTCGAGGTAACAAAATTCCCATATTAGCAAAGATGATTCTACAAAATTTTCTGAACTTGTTTCTATGTAAGTCAAAACACCTAACCCCTGTTATTTAGTCTAGGTCTACTTCTCTTTGGTCCACCTGGTAATGGTAAAACAATGCTTGCAAAAGCCGTTGCTTCAGAATCACAGGCAACGTTCTTCAATGTTTCTGCATCTTCCCTAACGTCAAAATGGGTATGTCTGTCTCTTAATTTTTTTTTTTAATTTTCTTTTACAACTGTCTGCCTAGAGAATGCCTAATAAGTTTGCCTCTTTTGGATTAGGTGGGAGAAGCTGAAAAGCTTGTCCGGACGCTATTTACAGTTGCAGTATCTAGACAGCCATCAGTGATTTTCATGGATGAAGTAAACTATTCTTTGAACTTCACTTTCACTAGTTATTCTTTGTTTTTTATCTTCTGCAACCACTGTATCTTAAGTTAGAATGAAGCCCTATCTAAATTCAGCAGCTAGTCGACAGACTACCACTGTCTGATGTCTCTGTACTTCAACCACCATTATGAAACATGTAATCATACCTTTTCTTGCCTGTATACAGATTGATAGTATTATGTCAACAAGATTGGCCAATGAAAATGATGCAAGTAGAAGGTTGAAGTCTGAGTTTCTTATACAGTTTGATGGTGTGACCTCTGGTCGTGATGATTTAGTAATTGTTATTGGTAAGCTTTAAGTAAACCAACTAAGGCTCACAGCTAATGCCATCTAGGAAATAATTACATTTGTCAAGTAGTTGGAAAAGTGTATTAATGATCAGGTGATTTGCAATTGTCACATTCTATCAAGGGGGCCAGGTTATAAATTCGACACCTTTGGAATAGCCATCACTCTTTTCACATTCTGTAGATACTTTCTGTACGCTAACATGGCTTGTGGCAAAAAATTGTTGATTGTTTCGTAAAATAAGTTTCATTGATCCTTCCATGAATACTTCTTACATAAAGTTGACATCAAACTGACTATTTATTCAATTAGTCTGAAAATTTTCTAAGTGACACATGCCTCATCATAACTCCTTACTTGCACTATTATTATGTTATTGGATGTTCTTATATAACAGTCTTCATTGATACAGGGGCTACAAACAAGCCACAAGAATTGGACGATGCAGTTCTTAGGAGACTGGTGAGTTTGTTTGTTATATGAATTTATAAGTAGCCTGATGTGTGACTTGTGAAGCTTGAATGGCAATGGAGTATTTATTAATAGTGCAGATTTACAGTTTTTTCAGTGCCAATTGTTCTTTCGATCTACATTTTTATTCTTCAATTCCTTTTTGTTAACTTTTTATTGCAAACCCTGAATCAGGTGAAGAGAATATATGTACCATTACCTGATAAAAATGTCAGAAGGCTTCTTTTGAAACACAAACTCAAGGGCCAAGCTTTTTCTTTACCTGGTGAGTTTATTTGCTTTTGTCCTCTCCCTTTTACTTGTGCATGATATTGATTTATGTCTCCTTATGCATTACAGATGCAGACATTGAAAAAATTGTCTCGGATACAGAAGGTAAGAATGATAACCTGTTGTTTCCTCTCCAATAATATTTCTTACTGGCTAGCAAATTTTAAGCAAATAATCCTATTTCATCGGTGTCCTTTAAGCTTTATGTATGTATTGGTTGCTTTTATACTCAATAGGATCATGTCTCTAATCATACGTGAAAAATGTGTCCTAACTATCCGTTTTGAAAAATACCATTGATCTTCTGAGCTATAAATTTATAATCCTTTTTTCAACTATTTAATTCATAGGATATTCCGGAAGTGATCTACAAGCTTTATGTGAAGAAGCTGCAATGATGCCAATTAGAGAGCTTGGTGCAAACATTCTAACTGTCAAGGCCAATCAGGTAATTTGCAGCAACAACTCAATTTATGACTTAGTAAATAAGGATTGATTAATTATCATTTTAGTTTGTAATCCATCTACCTGCAAGAGAGAGAAAAACAATTTGAGGGGTTTCTGGAATTGTCCACATGATTGGAAGTGGCTAGAAATGAGCACTTTTACTGTATTATTTAGGGGGTGATTCGGCATAGCTTGTGTTTTTAAGCACTTATTAAAAAGCAACATTTTGCTGTGTTTATAGAAACAACTTAAAAATTCATACAAACAGTTAAATAACTGGGTTTTAAGTGAAAAAGTGCTTACAAGCTGCTTAATGCCAAACACCCTCTTGCTTAAAAGCTACTTAATGCCAAACATCCTCTTAGTGTAGTTTTGTAAGGAACGTAAATTTTTTCATATTTCATCCAGGCTCATACAGCTCCTATAACTCGATGCTAAATTTCCAGAGCCTATTTTCATTCATATTTACATGTTTTTGTAGAGATATGCAAGTGATTAGTTCTTCTAATTGGATGTTTTATAATTTGACAGTAATTTGATGATTTTCTGTACCAGGTGAGACGATTAAGGTACGAAGATTTTAAGAAAGCGATGAATGTGATTAGACCAAGTCTAAGCAAAAGCAAATGGGAAGAACTTGAACGGTGGAATGAAGAGTTTGGGTCTAACTAACTGAATTCTTATTGTAAAATCACTATATTCTATTTATAACATTACCATTGTCTTGCAATTCAAAAAAAGGGAAAGCAGCTGCATTTCTATAAACTTAGAGCATCTCTAATGCTAATGGTATTGCATTAATATATTTGTCACATAAAACAAAAAGAAGTTTTTTTTTTTTTTTGTAAAATGATTTCCAATGCTAATGTCTATTTTGAATGTTAAAGCTTATATGAATTTGATATTGTTTAACTCACCTTTTATTTTTAGAAGGTCTTTTAGACAATGTCTATATTTAAAGATAAATTGTAATTGACTAGATATTAAATTATAATTCCAACAAAGAAAAAAAATATATTACATTGGAGAAAAAAATTTTAAATTAAGTGTCAACATATAGATTTTCATTCACATCTCTCTTGACACCTTTCATTTTGTTGGACACATAATACATTGGAGATACTCTTTATAAGTACATTTTTTCACAAAAATGAAATGAGATAAAATCTCAAAATGTGCTTTAAAAAAATTTAAAAAGTATTTACTTTAGCTTTAAAAATTTCTTAATGAGAATTCAAAAAAAAAAAAAAAAAGGCACTATCTCAATTCTTAATTTATTAAAATTTTAGAGCAAAATTCAGTTTCTAAGTAAATGAGAAATTTTTTTTTTTTTTTGGAATTAAGATGATTATGCCTTTATCTTGTAGTAGGTGTAATTTATATATTCACTTTTTATATTGAATGAATGTGAGTTTTTTTTTTTATCAGAATGTGAGTTTTTATTACTTTTATGGTATAATGAAAAAAAAAATATAAAAAAAAAGAGTGAATAGTAAAAGATTTAATTAATAAAGAATGTATGTAGTATTTATTTTAATAAAAATTTGATACTGCTTTGATCCAGGGATTATCTCATGGAACTAGTTTAGACAAATATTTTTCTTAAATAAATGACTTAATGAAAATTTTATGCGAACTTATAAGTAATTTAAACAGGTGAAATGACTAAAAACTATAGTATAAATTATGGTATTACTTTTTTTATGGTATGTTAGTCTTGATTAAATTTTTAATGTTTATAAATTATTTCAATATAAGCAATAATTTATTATTTATTTTAAGTTATTCATTAATTCATTTTTTAAATAAAACTATTTTCATAATTTAAGAAATACTTTTTTATCTATTTTTAAAATATTTATGAATTTATGAATTAAAAATAAAAACGCTATAATTTCTTATTTAATTTAAAATTACTTATAATTAAATTTAATTATAAGTTAAGCTGCCAAAAAATGTTAATCTAGTTTAAAAAAAAAAAAATCGTCAATCAAATGCAAAACGGTGAGTTTTAATAAAAGGCGGGTTAATATTTCAAAATTCAAAATTCAAATGGAAATCCTCTCTCCCCATATATTTTCAAGTTATCAGTTCTGAAATCAATCATCGACAAATGAACAAGTCGAGTGGATCTCAAAACATGGAAGACAACCAGAAGAAGCCATGGTCCTTACAAGACTTTGAGATCGGAAAACCGCTCGGAAAAGGAAAATTCGGGAGAGTCTATCTCGCCAGGGAAGTAAAGGTATTATCTTCCACAATTTTCCGCTTGGTTACTAAGAAAATGATTAAATTTATTCAAGATGACTGATTTTCTCCAATTTATTTCCCTCTTTGCTATTTGCTATCGTCAGAGCAAATATATTGTGGCCTTGAAAATAATTTTCAAGGAACAGATTGAGAAATACAATATTCAACACCAGTTACGGAGAGAAATGGAGATCCAGACTAGCCTTCGTCATCCGAATATTCTTCGCCTATACGGTTGGTTTCACGATGATGAGCGAGTTTTCTTGATACTGGAGTATGCTCACCGCGGCGAGCTTTATAGAGAGCTTAAAAAGAAAGGTTATCTCAGTGAGAAGCAAGCTGCGACGGTGAGAATTGTTCTTTATTGTGTGGTTGTGTTTAGCGTTTCGATTAGGGCTAACTAAACTGTTTGTTTATTTCGATTTTTTAGTATATTGCAAGCCTTGCAAATGCGTTGGCATACTGTCACGAGAAGGATGTGATTCATAGAGATATTAAACCAGAAAATTTATTGCTTGATCATGAGGTATGCTTTGGTTATACAGCTTTTGCAGAAATTGAAATTCAAGAACTGATAAGTTATTAGCCAAATGATTTGGGATTTTAATTTGTAATTGTTTTCTTACTAATGACACTAAAATCAAAATTGTAGGGGAGATTGAAAATTGCTGATTTTGGGTGGTCAGTACAATCAAGAAGCAAAAGACAAACCATGTGTGGAACTTTGGATTATCTAGCTCCAGAAATGGTGGAAAACAAAGCTCATGATTATTCAGTTGATAACTGGACTCTCGGTATATTGTGCTATGAGTTTCTATATGGTGTTCCTCCATTTGAAGCTGAGTCTCAAAGGGATACTTTTAGAAGGTAAGGAGTATTGTAATGCTATTATTATACTGTAACGTCAAATTGTTGATACAGATTGGATTATGTGATGCAGGATCATGAAAATTGATCTCAATTTCCCTTCTGATCGTCCAGTTTCAGCAGAAGCCAAGAACCTCATCACCAGAGTAAGTTTATCTATTAAATACTGTCTCGTATTTTTGAGGTGAATGATTAGTTGCATTGTATTTTATTATGTAATCTGCAAAATATTGCAGCTTCTGGTGAAGGACTCTTCAAAGAGGCTCTCCCTTCAAAAGATCCTGGAGCATCCTTGGATAATCACTAATGCAGATCCTACAGGAATCTCAATCAAGTAACATGTTCTGAATATCGAACTAATTATATATTACCCCTTGTAAAATTTTATTTTTGTGAGAAAGGGGAGTGCTTTCTGATCTTGATGAACTCCTAAAACTACTAATTCTGCAATCAGAAACCAAACTCAGGTTTATAATATGCATAACTTTCTACTTTGTTATTTATTCTTTATGATATTATGATCTGCAACTGAAAATTCAAATGCAGGCATTTGAGTCGAAATATCATAAATTGATCTAAACTAGTCATAGCTAGGCTTTACGGACACAAATCAAGCTTAAGTTGAATAAACCAAGAAGGATATCAGTAATTTATATATAACTATAAAAAGAGGTTCATCTGATTACATATTCCCATAGAAGAACTTCACGCCTCTCCACACTGATCTCTGTATTTTTGCTGGCAAGAGAATCAAAAAAGGAAAAAGCTTTCAAAATATCTGCCAGCAACTTAAGAAGAAAACTCCCCATCTTCACCGGAGGCAATTATGGTGTCACTGATGGTCGTATCGCTGCTAACGCTGACAGTGGTTTCACTCACATCATCATTCATTGCAAGTTGGGGATTTGTGGCAAGTGAGATTGAGAGATTAGTGTTTAAGCGAAGAGTACTTTTCCCTTTGTCAGGCAAGATTGTATTGAGAAGAGCAGGAGACTTAGAAGCCTCTATGCGTTTCTTTGCACCTCTGTGCATATGCATGTTGCAGTATTTCCCCTTAGGCACAACTTCCCTGCGGCATCGCCATTTCTTTCCATCTGTTCTTCGACACCTCCCCGGTTCAAGTTCCACGTAGCTTCGCCAAAAGTATGGGAGGTTTCTGGAACTTGGAACTGCAAAACAACAGTAAAAGAACACAAATCCCGAAAGTTTATGCATAGGATTTAGGCAGTTGCTCTCTATCAAAAATGTCTACACTAATACTACCTTGAACACATTTTGGCGAGAAATCCAACCCTTGAGACGGCGCAATTCTGATGTCCTTGTTGTTGCTACCGCTCTTCATTAGATTCTTCAAACCAACATAGTTGCCGGAGTTCCCATTCTTATCACTAATGCAATTAGTCATATGTTTGCCGTCATGGCCACTCTTTTTAGTCCCAACAATCGCTGTGGTGACGGTGGAATCGGTGTGAACTGTACCGGAGAACATGTTCGCGGTGGCATTTACACGGCCAACAATACCTCTAGGGGTCATACTACTACTACTAATACTACAGGCAATGCCAGAGCTTTTATGGTTCAAACCATGATTAATAGAAAGATTAGTTTTAGAGACCAACCCGGAGGAATTGATGTTAGAATTCTCTGATTTCGTGGCGGTTAAATTCTCCGATGGTGGGGAAGTATTATTAGTAGTCATAATTTGCAAAGATTCCACAGGCTTTCTTGAAAGCTGACGGCCTCTATGCATATGCCGTTCACAGTATTTCTGACCAGGAACCACATTCTTCCTACACCTCCATTTTTTCCCATCTGTTCTTCTACACCTACCAAGTTCTGATTCCATCGTGTTCTTATAATCAAATTCCAGAGAACCAATCCCCACAACTGAAAAACAACAAACACAATAGATAGCTTTTAACAATTTTTTTTCAAATTAATTAACAACATGAAGAAGACTCAGCTTGGAAAAAGGGTGTAGATTGGACCAGTACCGAAGCCAAAAGACGCAGCGACGCTATTCCAAATGGGAAGTAAAAGAGCAGAAGGTACAGGAAGACCAGATACTATGTACTTGTATATCACGAGCTGTCGTTGAAGTTCGTCCAGCTGGCCTAATGTGATCACAGGTTTTCTAATCCCTATATCCGCTTTCTTCTTCATCGACGGTCCTGATTCTTCTTCTTCTTCAGTTTCTTCTTCTTCCTTCAAATCACTACTACTACCCGATTTATTAATCACTTCCGTCTTCAGCGTCAGCACTTTATCCTTGCAGCGGGTCCCACCACCTAAAATGAAACTCCATTTTCCATAATCGTCTGTTTCGTCATCATCGAACCAGAAAAATTTAAGAACTGAAAACAAAAATTAAAGAGAGGTTTTTAAGTTATATTACCAGAACCAGAGGTAGAGGTAGTTAGGAGAAGAGGATTGGCTTCCATTACAGTAGATCTTCGAAATCAAATTCAAATTTGAAAATTATTGAGCTGAGCTCAGTTGGTTAATATGCAAGGATGATATGCGTTTTCAGAGGCGGAAAAAAGTGAAACTGAAAAGCCAACGCCATCGCCTACTGCTTAAGCACAAGCTCATGAAAGCGTTGGCAGTTCCTGACAGTGTCAGCCGAAAACCTCTCAGAGTCAGAGCAAATGCGTGTCTTGTAACATAACATGCATGTAAAGAGGAACAAATCCTTTGTTTAAAAAAAAAAAAAGGAACAAATCAGTCCCCCACTTTCAAACGACGGAGCGTTTACACACCGTCCGTATTTGGCGACGGCTGCCTGTTGTCTTGTTGGCAGCCGCTGGCGACGTCTTCTCGTCTTCAACCGCGCGTAGTTAGATTAATTGACAGATGGGATGAATCGTATTGAGAGGTTGACACGTCAAAAGCCTATTGTCAGTTTTAGTGAGTCTAGTGTTTGCTTACTTTTGCCTAGTGGGGTCCAGTTATGGACAGCTGGACATTGCCAGTGGCTGGGAGTGTCTGATCTCTCCTTTTGCTTTTGCTTGCTTTTTAGTTGCTGAGCAGGCTTGCGTGAATTTTGGGCTTTGGGAATTTTAAGAAAGCCCAATTTTGAATCCACGATGAAAATCCTAAGATTGGAAAAGCTTTGGATTTAGCCCAGACTTTCCATTTCTCCCTCTGTCTGGTCCAAGTAAAAATAAATTGTATTTTTTAAATATTTTTAAATCCTTTATTTACACATAAAAATTATTACGTTGTAAAATTTAAATGAAATTTTTTTTAAGAAAATTAAATTTATATCTAATTACATAATTAAATAAGATTATGCATTAATTAAATTATTACATTTTACTTATAATTTAAATAAGTAAATTTCTGAAATGATACTTTCATTTTGTCAAAATTTCAATTTGCAATAAATTGGTGTCAATGTAGAATACGGAATGCAAAATAGTACTATCTCCGTTCATAATTTATTGATATTTTAGAGCTTTTTAGTGTTCCAAAATAAATTAGATTTTTAGTATTTTTGTTAAATTAGGACAATTATATGTTTTGTCATATAGTGGATGTAATTTGTCTTTAATATATGTGAGATCTATTTTTTATATTGAGTGAATATGAATTATTATTTTTTAGAATAAAAATATAGAAAAAATGAAGAGTAAATAATAAATGTTTCAAGATTTTTACTAGGGGTGTCAAAAGCTAACACAACCTGCTAACCCGACACGAATCCGACCTGCTAATAGCGGGTTAGGGTTGAGATTTTCGACCTGTTTAATTAAATGGATCAATACGAACTCGACCTGAAAATAAACGGGTTAAGTTCAGGTTGAAAAATTCAACCCGCAAGTCGACCTAGGTAACATGTTTAATGTTCATAATAATAATAATAATAATTATGTCTTGTATGTACATAAAATTAGTTTTGTTAAAAAAAAAGTTCATAAAATAAAATTAGAGTATTAATATTGAAATCATGCTACATGGGTTATGATCAACTTGAAATTAGCAGGTTAAATGGGTTTCAGATTGACCCGTTTGACCTATTTAACCCGTTTATCTTTAAAAAACAAAAAAAGTTTAAACAGATCAAGTCGACCTGTTTAACTGTTTATTAAACAGATCATGTTAGGGTTGAGCTTTCTGACATGTTTATCTAAACAGATTAGGTTAAGATTTGGGATTTTTTAACCCGAACATACTTAACGCGAATCCGAACCCGACCCGACGCGACTCGTTTGACACCTCTAACTTTTACGATTTTAATGAGAATAATAAAATTTTTACACTTTAAGGTGTCGGAATATATAACTATGGATTCAAAACTAGCAACAAGCAGGTGGGATCCCAACACAATTCAAAGGTTTATATTATGGTCACATGGGATCCACTTATCAAATACAAAACGGACTCTCTCATCTTCTGCTATACGCGACACCGTTTTGTTGCCGACATTTTTATTATATATATATATATATTGTTTTCCATTAATAAAACATCTTTCCATAAAAAAAATTATTGAAAGAGTATATAAAGATTTAAGAGAATATTAAAAGAATATTATTTCATACAACATCCCTAATAAAACACATTAATTCTCCCTCACACACCCATTTTTAACATGCACCGACTCCAAACCTATGGCAATCATAGAACTAAAAACAATTTTGTCTAATTAATTAATCTTAATAATAGAATGTATTAAGTTGAATTTGTTATGTAATAAAATGTGGACAACTAGTTGAAATTTGTTTGATAGCAAATAATAATTATTAACCCATTCAAAAAGTAATAATAATAATAATTGTTTAAAATATATCAATAATGGACAACTATATATAATTAATTATTGTAGTTGTTGTTTTTATTTTGTTTGTTTGCAATAATTATCCTAATTGTTGATTAGGGGTCCAATATTAAGACAAAATACAGGGTGGTATTTTTTTTAAATAAAACTACATTAGCCATAAAAACAAATCAACTTAATTAATAAGGCTCCCTCCGTTTTATTTATAAAGTGAAGCTTAACTTTTGACAGATACTAATAAAGTTTTTTAATTAATACATTTTATCAATTTACTCAAACTATATCTATATTCAAGTCTTGATAGTGATACTAATAATTCCTGAGCGTATCAAATTAGGACTATATTAAATTATGTTAGGACTATAATAATAATAATATTATTATTATTATTATTATTTAACATTTGCACAAATTTTTGAGCAACACTCTAATAGCATACTCACACACTTAGGGGGAGATGAGGCTTAAACTTGAGGGAGAGAGTCTTCGATCCTTGCAAGTTTGGCTTCAAACAACTTAAATTATAAATACTAAACTTATTAAATAATAACAAATTATTTTTTAAAATAATTAGTAAAGTTAATTTTTAATTATTTAAAAATAATAAACGAATCATTGTAATTTTATAATTCAATTAATAAGTTATTTATATAATATATTAAATGTTATAAATAGATAAGTAATATGATTAGCTATAAATTAATGAAGTTATATTTTATATAATTATAATTTGACCTTTATCAATAATTCACATTCTAATCGTAATTATTATTAATTTTTATCAAATATTAACCTAAATCAGTTATTAGAAACAACTACGAACTAGTATAAACAATTAAACCAAAACAACAACAAAAAAAGGTTGGTGATTAATTCTAGTGCATTAGCAAAGAAACCGAATAGTTATAATTGATCATTTATGTTTGTATGAATATAGAAATATAACCTCAATAATAATAATCCTTTAATTGTTATGTTAGAAAAATTACGATTTAATCACTAATGTTTGGCCATGATTATTATTTGTTCACTTTATTTTTGTATAATTGCTTTCAGGTTACTAATGTTTGGATCTGTTAGATGATTTACTCACTGTATAGTTAAATTGTTATTTTCAGTCATAAAAATTATTGAATTGGACCCTCAAATTGGCTGGAATTTTATATTTTTACCCTTTTTATAATTTTAGTGCTCAATTTTATTACAATTTTTTTTTTTATTAAAAACTTCATTTTCACACTTAATAATTGTAAAATCAGAATAAAAAATTGTAAATTATAATATAAAAATATATTAATATTAACAAATACGTAAAATACACTAAACATTCTTAATTTAATAAAGTAAAAATAAAAAATCAGTATTATCAAGTAAATAATAGTGATTATATAAGAGATAATATATTTATAAGGGAATCATATAAAAAATGAAATACATAGTAATTTTCGTAGAGACATAAAAAGTCGTCTAAATTTTTTAGGGTTTTTATAACTAATTTTCCTCCCAAATAATTCTGATTTGCAAAAATAAAAAAAATAAAAAATTTTCAAATCAAATAAAAAAAATAAGCCGATCAACAAAATTAATATTTTTAATTTATACTTCTATCAAGGGAATCAACAAAATTAACATATTTACAAGCAAATCAAATTTGAATAATTTACAAATTTAAATTTTTTATTTAAAATATTTTATTATTAAAAGTAATTAGTTTAATAAATTTTATATTATTTTCTTTTAAAATTTTTTGAGTTGTCATATATTTATATAGATATGTATTTTGTCTAAGCAAGCACGTGTCATTTTGAAATATTTAAAGATCCAAAAACGTATTTTCCCATTATTTGACAATTTTTTATCTTCAAATTGCCCAATTGAACGTTGGTTTCTTGCAATGTAGGTTGGTGACAATGATGGTATTTTATTCACAGTAGTGCGAGTGATGATTTCTATTGTGCAACACTGTAAAATAATAATAATAACAATTTAATTGGTCCCAACTAGCATTACCCAAACCACAAGGAAAGGGATGTTCAATTTTGTGAGAGCCAATAAAAAATTGACGACAAATGCGATACTATTATTATTATTATTATTTCTAAAAATTATTAGTTTTTTTTTAATTATTACTTGTTTTTAATAGTTGTTTATAAAAAAAAAAGGAATGTTCTGGTTGCTAAGTGTGTTTGGGTTTATAAATTTAAAGCCGTAGCTCTTGGACAATGTTTGAGTTTTGCTTTAAATAATTTTGTGGATGCTGAAGGTTTTTCTCAATTTGCACATTAAATTTTAACAAATGTTATTAGATAGTCTAAACCAAATTATTATTGTATATAATAAGTGATTGCTTAGTTTATATATTTACAACGTGTATAAAAATATTTAAAATATACTTTTTTTCATATTTATAATATTTGTCAATATAATTTAATAATTTTAATTT
>CATIWJ010128152.1:0-12201 GCA_949640765.1 Croton laevigatus | reverse complement strand
TTTGTGCAAGTCAGAGTTGTATTCTGCAGGGCTACTCTGATAGTGATCATGGTGGTTCAGATGATATGAAGAGTACTTCAGGTTATTGTTTCAATCTGGGGTCAGGAATGTTCTCTTGGTGTTGCAAGAAACAAGAGATTGTTGCACAATCATCTGCAGAAGCTGAATTTATTGCAGCTACAGCTGCTGCAAATCAAGCTCTATGGCTCAGGAATGTTTTGATTGATCTGAATTTGCAACAAAATAAATGCACAGAAGTGTTTGTGGATAATCAGGCAACCATAGCCATCTCAAACAATCCAGTTTTTCATGGAAAAACTAAGCACTTCAATATCAAGTTGTTTTTCTTAAGGGATGTGCAAAAAGAAGGTTCAGTTGGACTCAAGTATCGCAAATTAGAACTGAATTCAGCAGATATCTTCACAAAGCCTTTACTTCCTAGCAAATTTGAATTTCTCAGGGAAAAGCTTGGAGTTTGCAATAACAAAGTCAAGGAGGAGTGTTAGGAATTTGACTTTGTCACTGCCTTGCTGGAGTTTAATCAGTTTTTTACCTTCTTAAAGATGTGTTCAACTTTGTTTGTGTCATGCTTGCTAATTTTTAGATTTTCTGTTTAACATGGAATTATGCTCCATGTAGTTGCTAAATTGTAGGAGTTTTTGTTGTTCTTTTGCTGTATTTAAGTTCAGTCGATTCAAAGAAATAATATGACTTTTGCATAGCAATTCTCTTTCTTTTTTGCTGAGTTTCTCATTTTCTTCCAACAACTAGCAGTGGCCCTTCTTTCTAGCTTTGTCTCTTTTTCTTTTCTTCCTTTTCTTTTTTTGTTAGTTTTTCTATTTTCTTTTGTTTTTTTCTTCCTATTGTTTCTATTCTTATTTCTGGGGGCTAGTTTCCTTTTTTGGTTTATAGTAGAGATGATCTAACTTGTTTTAGAGCAGATTTGCAAGGGCTTTGAAGTTTTTATTTTTTAGGTTTGTAGATCTATTGTGTTTGGTTTATGGAAAGTTGATATTCTTGTTCTCCTTATTCTCCAAAGGGTATTTCATGGATGTATAGATGAATAGCACAAGTGCTTGGTGGCTAGGCATCATTCATCTCTATGGCTTGCTATTTCTGAAGGATTCAAGAATATTTGAAGACCATTATTTAGATCTAGAGGAGCTTCAAGTTTCTTTTCTGTTTTTAAATTTGAATATTGTATAAAATTTATATGGATTTTATGTTTGTAGCTTGAGTTTTCAAGCTTTGTAACTCAAATTTCATGAATGAAATCAGAATATATTTTGTATTAAAAAAAAATTAGTGTGATTATGACATAATAATCCACCATGCCAAAAGGATGCACTAAGTAGAAAATAAACTACTAAAAAGAGTTATTAAGCAATGAAATTGGTGTAATGGAGGGTAATGTGGTTAAATTTAAAAAAAAAAAATCATTGTACAATTCATATCTATTTGTACAAATAAAAATTCCATTTATACAAAATAAACCAGTGTATTTTGATTTCTTTTAAATAATTATGTCCTTCTACCAAGTTTTATGTAATATCTTATTAAATGGTATCGAATATAACCTAGAGCAATTAGAATTGGGTTAACAAATTTGGTAAGAATAACAATTACAAATTTGGTAAGAATAACAAATATTATGGAGTACATAATCGTAATTTAAGATGAAATTTCAGTTTTAGAGACCTAATGTAAAGGATTTATGATGTACCAATAATATAACTAATAACTCTACAGTTGAGACATGTAATTTCCCCCATACAAAGCTAAAACGCCACACACCAATTTCACCGTCAAACTAATCCATGAGTTGGTGTATAAATATAGTTTGGCTAAACAATTTTTATTTCTGATTGTATTTAATTAATTTTCCTGATATTCTTTCCTCCTCATTCTTACAACTCTAAGTAATGTAATCTTTAGGAGGTGTTCTTTTACCAAATTCAAGACTATCGGAAACAGTCAACTTTCTATCATTTTTGTTTTTAAAAATTCTTTCCTTATCCTAACGGATTGGTATAAATGTTAAGCGGTTTGCATTTACATAAAGAGATTTTAAAGTTCGAAACCTATCGTATGCAGCTATATATTCCCGCTGAGAAATTCACCTACCACTGCAAGATGTGCGGCATGAGTCGGTTGGGTAGGAATTAATTGGGGCAAAACCTCGAAAGACCGAACGAACTTCTAAAAAAAACTTCTAGCTTATCAAGCATCAAAGGTTAGATGGCTCATTTAGGACTACTCAACTGAGTTCTGATATGTTAACAAAAGAATGGATTACCGTTTTGGAATAAATTGCAGAAATTCGAAACGAATCAATTAGTTTTTGCATTAGAGAATTTCAGGAAGCTAAATCAAGTTTCTATCCGTCCAATGACAGCAGTCTCAAACCTGCAAGATATTCATGAAGATGTATATGCTGTAGTGCAGAAAAAAAAATAGTTGCAATGATAATTATCCTCCCTTACCAATAAGCATCCACGATATAGAGTATCTAGCTAAGTTCAAGAACATTGCAGATGATACAAACTTAATTAAATGTAAGAAAGATTGGTAAATAGTGCTATTGAATTGTTGAAGTAGTTAAAGAGTTCAATGGCTGCAATGAAATAATAATATTATTTGTCATTTATTAACCTCCATTTATCATATGATTATGTTATTATTAATCTTTTTAACTTCAACTGTCCAATTAAAATTACTATTTAAATTAAATTTGTCTTATAAATTATACGTAAAAAAGAAAATTTTGCTTTTATAGAAAAAGGGAGTAATATTTTTAACAACCGGTTGACTTTATTATTATGCCAATGAAATTTTTTACAAATATATATACTGTAATTGACTCAAAGTTGTCTGATCTAACCCTTTTTCAGAATTGCATATAGTGGGAGCTTCTTGCACTAAGCTGCCTATGTTATAGTTATTAACCAAGAATCAGTTAATCAGCCAAGCCAAACCAAACCCAAGAAGGCCAGTTCCTTAATCAATCCAAAAGAAACACAAAGGTGTAAATTGCAAAATTCTTTACTAAAAGTAGCAATTTGTAATTTTACATTAACAGATAAAATGGTGCCAAATTCATATTGGCGCTAAATGTATACACAGATAACTTATCCATCAACCGTCAACACTAACACACCCTTATCATCCCACCAAGAAACACCCAACCAACCAAAGCTCCAGATTCCAGAACTAGTTACTTACAGTGAACAATTTGAGAGAAATGAGAAGCTTAACGCTCTCAGAGATAACTTTGAGGGCGAATTTAAAACTGCCTCCTCCATCTCCTAAATCTTTTAAACCTAAAAATCTTACCTTTACCTTACTTTCCTTTAATTCTCCTTCCAAGAACCGTTATTCTAAGTATAATTTTCGTAACCCACGTCTTATTTTCTCCAGGTAATTCTTGTTTTTCTAATCTGACCTCTCATTGTTGCTTTTCTGGGGTATGTTGCTAGAAAAAGTGTAGTTCTATTGTTTCTTGATTGCATGCTTTTGATGGTAATTTGGTTAAATTTATTTAATTTATATGAGTTTGAGGGAAATTAATTATATGAGTAAAGCCCGTTTGATTTAGCTATTAGTACCAGCAGATAGTTGATTTGGACTAGTGTTTAGTAAAAATTTAGTAGCAGTTATGGTTACTTTATATATTAAATATTGATTTTAATTTAGTATTATTTTAATAAGGTTAATATAGTACTAATATGAATTAGCTAGAATAAAAAAGCTCTAGACAAGAGCTTATTGAATTAGCAGTTGTTTGAGGTTCCCAACCTCTATCAGCTACCAAATGCCTACACTCTAGCCGTTGGGTATCCAACAGCTATCAGCTGCATGAAACAGCTAAACCAAACACCTTCGTAGTTTTGGAATGACACTAATTGGGGTTTTGCATTTTCTAACATTGATGTGATTGTTGTCACTGAAATTTCATGTGTAGGTATTCCAGACAATTGATTCAAAACCCAATTCAGGAGGCACAGAGAGATGTTTTAGCGGAAGTTTCCAGGAATTTGGATGGCCTTGTAGGATTTCCTTATACCCTTTTTGCATTTTTTGCTTTTGTAGTTTGCTGCAATTTAAAATCCTGGTTTACTATGGTAATCATAGATTAATATTAATAGAGTTATAGAAATTGAAAGTTTTGTAAAATGAATGCTAAAATATTGCCATTTATTGGGATATTTCAATTTGCCACAGGAGGATGTAAGAGGCATTGATTGCCAGAATTGTGAAGCTAATGGAGAATGTGTTTCAGATAAATCACTTGTGATGAGTAACTCATGGAGGGAAGATCAAATGTTGGTTTCTGCCACATCATATGGTGATTTTGTGAAGTTTGCAATTCTATTGGGGTACCTAACACTTCAAGGTTCTCAGCCGGCTTTTGCTGAAACGGATTTAGCAGCTGGGTTGCAGTCTATTCCTTTCTTTGGGGACCTTGGGGACATTAGCACAGGTTTTGCTTCAGTTAGGAAAATCTCCCTGCATACCTGTTATAGCTGGCTTTTTATTATGCAAGTAAAACATAAATAAATTCATCTTCTTTATCAAACATAATCTATCTACTGAAATTAGTTGGACCATTTCAGCTGTGGCCAGTCATAAGTGAATTTTTGTTATCAAGCTTACATATATGAGGCAGATATTTGATTTACATTCTTCCTGCATTGTGTTTTTTCGATACAGGCATTCTTGCTGATATTTTTCTCAGAACTGGGAGACAAGACTTTTTTCATAGCGGTAAGAATAACCAGCTGGCTTTTTATTGTGAAACATGATTTGTAATTGAGTTTCTCATGAAACATAATAAGTGATTGAGTTTTGCAAGATATCTGTTATTGCAATGTGTCACTATATATTGGCAAATGAACCTAAAGTCTTGTTTTGTTAAAAAACTGAACGCATGGCTCAAAGTTGTAAGGATGTTTTGCCGTATGCAGGCACTCTTGGCGGCTAGGAACTCCGCTGCCACTGTTTTCACTGGGACCTTTGGTGCACTTGCGTATGTTTTTCTGCTCCAAATGGTGATTTGGATGTCCTTTGCATCTTTAACTTCACGACAATAAAATCTTCCATGGTGGACTCTAGAAAAAATGCTTTTTAAGTGCCCTGTAATTTAACGTCCATTAACTCACACCACATGGGTCTATACTTCTGAAACCTGTTACAATTTTAAGGACAAGTGATTAGCCATTTCTAACAGGACCGCCCATATAAAAATCTGCTTCTTACAGAAATATTCAAATGCATGCAGGGTAATGACTATCATTTCTGTTGTTCTTGGAAGAACTTTTCACTATGTTGATGAAATCCTCCCATTTAGGTACTTCCCTTGTGACGTGTCTGCTTTGATCTATGATTAAACTTATATTGTTGGTCTAATACAATCTGCTAACATTCAGATTTGGTCAGACTGATTTGCCGGTTGATGATATAGCCGCAGTTTGTCTATTGGTAAATGTTACTTTCTTCCAATTTTTCGTCTAAATTTTGCGGTGAAAAAACTATAAACCCCTTAAGAGTTATTAAAATTCAGGTGTATTTTGGGGTTTCAACACTGATTGATGCCAGCTCAAGTGATAGTCTCAAAGCAGAAGATGAACAAAAGGAGGTAAATTTTCAATTCGCTATCTATTTAGAGTCCACCCCCACCAATCCTAATCTGCATCAAAAATCCAGAATTTTTTTTCCCCTTAATGTCTTTTGTGCTCCATTTTCTGTTCTATTCTTCATGAGCTAGGCAGAGCTAGCAGTTTCAGAGTTCTCTGGAAATGGTGCTGGGATTTTAGCAGCCGCTAGCACCATCATCAGTACCTTTGTGTTGGTTTTTGTTGCTGAATGGGGTGATAAATCATTTTTCTCCACAATAGGTCAGTCTGTATACCGAAACATACAAATAATTTCCCAACCCATTATCCCAATCAAGACTTGCCTCTTACACACTTTTTACTAATAAAATTTCTCCTTTATATGCAGCTCTCGCAGCAGCCTCTTCGCCTCTCGGGGTCATTGCTGGAGCCCTGGCTGGTCATGGTGTTGCAACATTGGTAACCATTAGTTACTTGAAAAGATATTCAATTTTGTTGAATTGACTGGCCTCATTAAATTCCAATCTTATTTGTACAGATTGCTGTTTTAGGAGGTTCTTTACTTGGAACATTCTTATCGGAAAAGGTAAATTTGTATCGAATCCAGTCTTTCTACATTTAATTTCTATGTGGTGTTATGAATGTTGTAATGGAGCCAGTTACCACAAAATCAAATCCGACATGCCGATTTCAATTCTACCTGGAAACAAATTGTCTAGTCAGAAATGTAAACCAGACCATAACGGGTATTTTATACCTTAACAGGGTATCCTAATTGGACCAACATGACCAAGAGAACCACATTAGATTTGTCCCTTAGGAATTCTCTTTGTAATACATTTGTTCATACCAAGATATGATTTCCTAATAACTGAAATATATTTTCTTTCAAGAACACATCTTACAGAAATTACCATTGCTCATTGAAAGTATTAAAGAAACTAATTTCATTGTACAGGCTATCGCTTACATTGGAGGCATTCTTTTTCTCGTCTTTGCTGCAGTGACATTAGTTGAAATAGTGACCTAAAAAGGTTAGAGAATATGCACGTTTTCTTCGAGATTTATTGACCCATTAATTCATACAACAAACTTTTGTAAGATAATATTTGATTCCATTGCTAAGATTTTGTTTTTGATGCTGTTTCTTCTTTCTTCTTTATGTATTGTCTTGTGTTCATATTGTAACTAGACTATATTACTGTTCTTGTTCTGGTTCTTCATTGAAGTTAGCTAAAATACAAAATCTTGAATATAAACAATAACGGATAGCTGAATTTTATATGTTTGGATTTTTTTATTATAGCATTGGGTTGGTGAAGTCGAACTCTAGTCTTTTTGTCTGGTTACAAGTGCACTTGTCATTTGATTGGCCTACGGTTCATGAACTGGCAGTTCACGGTTCAAGAATTTTGTAAACATGAACTAGTATGCCAACCTACGGTTTGGAGATGGTTCGAAAACTAACAATTCAAGCCTTTTGTTTCCGGCTGGTTCAAGGAAAAAATGTACATAGTTCACTTAATCACCGGTTTAAACCCCAGTTTAAGATGGTTCACAGTTCAGAATTTTGTCAAACTAGACCGGCCTCTCTTCGAACAGTTTTGGTTATAGTTCATGGCAACTCTAGCCTGGCACCAGTTCAGTTCCCATTGAACCGAGGTTTGAACAATTTGAACCTTTCCATTACATAATTTGTTGTCTTGACGTGCATATGTCAGATATTTTTGTGAAATTGTTTTTCTTTTCTTGTCCTTTTGGTGTGGGGTAAGAAATTGGTACAAATTGAAGGGTGGAGAAAAAGAGGAGGCAAAATTGGCAGGCGTGGCAAAGCCAAGCCCATCCATGAAAACTTTTCAAGAGAATCAAATCGAAAAGTCAAGACATATATATAAAAGATGACACTGAACCCACTTTGGCCTCTCACTACCCTTTTTTTCCCCTCTTTTGCTTAGTACATCTACATTTACATCTGCTTACCTGTCCAATGTTTCTCCACTTTCATGGAAAATGACTATATTTGCATAAATTGTTAACTCCAATATATTATGTTTGTTCAATTCTTTCCAATCTACCTAGTTTAGATTATAATGATCATTCTTTTTGCTTATTTATGAAAGCTCGAATTTTTTTTATTCGCTTTTAGATCATCCATATACTAACTCAATAATATAGTTATTATTAATGTTATGATAGACTCTTTAAATTTAGTGATCGAGATTGAATCAACGACAGTTTCGATTTCTACCAAAAAAAGAGAACTCAATCTATTCAATTTAGTTTAGTAACTAAAATTTTAAGTTTGGTAACCAATTGATTTAGATCATTTGGTAACCATTTCAATATTTTGTTGGTTTTTAGTAATTTTCCCTTTTTTTACTAACTCGATGCTATTATAGTTTCAATACCGAGATGTTAATGAAATTGAACCATGCTGAGCCAATCCGGTTCAATTTTGATTTGGTAACGCTAACTCCCCTACGATTGGGGCACTTACAAATTTTAAATCGTGTACGAAAAATATAAGCAATCTAATTATATTGAATTTTATATTTAATCTATTTTTGTTTACCCTTTAATTGTCCCTATAATGAGTGCCTTTTTAAAAAAAGAGGTTAAATAAAGCTTAGGAAGATGTTGATGTTTGTCCATTGAAGTGGCCAAATTTGCATGGATGAAGATCTTGTAGGTCCAAACATGCCCAATTGATTAGATCAGCTTTGGAAATTGACACCTGCCATTTGCCTAGTGCAATCCCTATTATACTATTTTTTTTTTTTTTTTGGGCTTTTACCTTTGCATTTGGCATAATAAAAGTAAATTATGGCCTATAAAAATTTATCATTGTTTTACGGTCGATTAATTAATTAGCCTTATTTGTAATTTTGTTTTTTAATTTAACAAACAACAAGAATCCGATTTTAGATCAATGAGCTTTATCTCAGTCTTTTAGATCAAATAACAAGAATCCGATTTAAAGAAATTTTTCTAACCTAACCCTTGATTAGGTTTCAACTATTCTCCTTAAATTTTAAGAAATTGATTACTACCTTTATATTTTTCAATTATTTACACTCTAAAAATACAAGTACTAAAAAAATCAGCTTTTCACTAATACCAATACAGAAATAATAATAAATAATTACTAATTTTTTATAAAATTTATTTTTTTCACCAATACCAATAAAAAAATAATAATAAACAATTACAAAATTTATTATAAATAAAAATGTAAAAAATTAAAAAATAAAAAAAAATTGTAAACAATTAAAAAATATTAAAAAACATGAAAATAGGATTAAATTGTTGAAGAATAATAATTTGTCGCACGTGTAAACGAGCGAGACATTGCACGTGCAACTCGAGGAATTAAAAGAAGCCGAATATTAAAAGGCATATTCCTCATGGGAAAATCTTTAGGAAACATCACATCTTCATATCCCCTTAACTAACTAACCCCATTTTTGTTTTAATAATAAAAAAAAAAAAACCAACCCCATTTTTCCATGTATTTTTATTTTATTTTAAATCAAATTTAAAGAGATTTAATCTTTTATAATATTGTTTTAAGCTTTTTTTTATTTCTTAATAATTAAATAATAATAATGTATGATTATTTATTTTTTTTTTTAATTTATCAAGCTAAAAAATTTAAGAAAATAAAATGGTATGTATAATATACATGCTATATTTGTTAGAAGTAAGCAATACTAAAAACTTTGAATTTATAATAATATAAAAAAATAAATTGAATTGAAACTATTAAAAAAAATAGTACATGGAATTGAATCAAACTAATTTGATTCCATCTTAGTAAAGAAACCTAATTTGCTAGTTGCTAGAGAGGTGGAACATTATATATGTATTTATCATTAAACTACACATTATTTTTAGTAAAAAAAAAAACTACAAATTATTTTGTTTTTAATTTAATTTCGGGAAAAATACAATTTTATCCCTATATTTTTTGAAATTAAACTAATTTGTCCCTGTATTTTACATAATAGTTTATTTTATTCCTATATTTTAGAATAATTATACTATTTTATTCTTTCTCACAGAAAATGGCGACTGAAATTAGCAAATAATGTATTATCTGAATCATTTCATTACCCCGAGTATTAATATAATCTTAGTTTTTAACTAAAATAACACATATTTTTCAAAATAACTAAAAAATCAATCGGTAAATGGAACGATTTTTTAGATTTTCAACAAATATGTATTGTTTTAATCAAAATTAATGTCATATTTGTAATCAGTGCAAAAATATGATTCAGATGAGATAGAGCTTATTAATTTCTATCATCGTTTCCAGCAAAAATGGACCAAATAGTATAATTTTTATAAAACACATGGATAAAACAGACTATTATGTAAAATATGGATAAATTAATTTAATTTCGAAAAATATATATTTCCCTATAATTTTTACATAACGCCTTATTCAGCAATGTTGTATATAAATAGAAAATTTGATTTAATAATCAAATCAATTTGATAAGAATTTATTTGTACATAATTATAATTCAATTTTTAAATGTACTAATTCAATTTTGGGAAAAATACAATTTTCTTCCTGTGTTTTCATATTTAATAATTTTTCCCCCTACAATTTTGAAAACAAATGATTTTCTCCCCTTATTTTATATCTATTAAACAATTAACTCCTTCCATCCAAATATTTCCAATTTCCCGTTAAATTTATGGCAGTTTTACTAATTTGACCTTGGATTATTTTATTATTTATAAATAAAAAAAAATAATGAATCTACTCCAATGCCTTCTCTACCTCCACCATCTCCATGGTGGTTCCTATCGCTAAAAAGTTCAATCGGCGACAGAAATTAATAAACCATATGTTATCAGCTTCGTTTCTCTGTAAGGTTATGCATAAATTTTCTGAAAAATCACAAAAAACAGTCCGGAACTCGTTGGAAAATTGACCATTAGAAATACGTAATAAATCACAACAATCTACACATAAAAAACAAAGCTCATAAAAAGAGGATTTCGAAACACCTATATCGAAGCAATAAGGTGGTCGGAAGAGCTCGAAAAAGCCGTCGGATCATTTGTGATATGGACGGGTCTAACAACTCGACCCGTTCGTTTCTTCCTTCCTGGCAACAAATTGGCAACAAAGGGCTTACTGATAGAAAGCCCAATTAAAATTACAAAGTTTGATTTCTCATATGTTACTTTATTTGAGATCTAAACTTAATATTCATTTAATGAATGTTTTATACTACTAATGCTTAGCATTCTCTACCATTCCTTAATCATTGACTTTAGATTGCAATGCAAATAATTATTCAATCATGCGTATAAAAAAAAAATTAAAATCTTACTTAATTTATCAGAAAAAAAAAGGTAGGAAAAATCAAATTGAAAAGAAAAAGTTGGGAAGACAACCTTTGAAAAATGTCGGGGGACCACATATACGTGGGAATGATGATCGGACGGTCAATATTTAATTAAGATTTCCTTCGTGGCAAAATCTAGTGGTGGGGAGATGAAGTGATAAGGTTTCACTAGCGAAGAAAGAATCAAATTCTTTGGCTTTAAATTATTGGTATAAATTTGACCTTTATACAGCTTAGAAATCTATTTCCACCATTCTTTTTTTTATTATTATTATTTTAAATAGGATTTGAGACTTGGCTTTTCTTGTTTTTTAGTACAAGTTTGCCATCCTTTCTTACTTTAAAGTTCTTGCAAATCTTCTTTTCAAAGGATATTAGTATTTAGCATTTTCAATTCATCACATGGAAACAACTACTCTTCTATGTACGCATTATAAAAAATTTTTTTTGAAAAAACTTATAGTCGAGAACGGATGGAGTACAAGATATGTATCAAGTTCAGTTATATCAAAATAATAAAAAATACTACCTCCGTTTTTCTCATATATTTATATTTATTATTTCACCAATATCAATACAAACCCCATTTTCACTAATACCAATACAGAAATAATAATAAACAATTACTAATCTTTTAAAAAATTTAATTTTTTACCAATACCAATAATAAATAATTACAAAACTTACTATAAATGGAAATGTAAATAACTAAAAAAAACACCCAAAAAGAAAAATGTAAACATATCATAAAAACGGAGGTAATAGTCATTTAGTGTTATTTTGAATAATTAATTTTAATTATATTATGTATTGTATTAGTCATTTTTATTTATATTCAATGTATTTTGTTGACTCTTTAGAAAAACCGTTTAACTAATACTATTTATGTCTTTTTTATTTTTTTACTAATACCAACAAAATCAGTTTTTTACAAATATAAAAATAGAAATAATAATAAATAATTACTAATTCTTTGAAAAAATTTTTTCACCAATATTAATAAAAATAATAATAATAAATAATTACAAAATTTTCTATAGATAGAAATGTAAAAAAATCAAAAAATATATTAAAAAAAATTGTAAAGAAATGAAAAATAAAAATTATAGAAAAGGGTGGCTAATTTTAACAAAATAATGATGTTAGGACAGTCCGATAAAAAGGAAGTGGAACCAAACAATTTCAAAATTGTAAGATTACTGTCCTTTAATTCGTATTTTAAT
>CATIWJ010127940.1:0-21954 GCA_949640765.1 Croton laevigatus | reverse complement strand
GAAAAGAGAGAAGAGGAAAAAGAAAACGGGAGAGAAGAGGCAAAAATTTGAAAAAATTTGAATGTTAGTACATTTACCGTGTAGTAAAAATTAGGGGTGTTAATTAAGTCATAAATATTTAGTAAAAGGGATTAGATTTGTAAAAAAAATAAAAAAGGATCTATTTTTGTCAACAAAACTTAAAAGAGGGTCTAATTTTGTGTTTTTCCCTTAAATAATTTTACAATAATTGTAATATTGCTGTCAAAAAATAAAAAAACAATTTTAATATTTATTTTTAAAAAATAATTATTATTAGGCTATTTTTTCACCCGGACCTAAGACTCTTGAGGCAAATAGCAATTTTTACAGTTGAACTTGTAGTAAATAGTATAAACTTTCTAAAATATAGTAAACATGACATGTTTAAAAAGAAAAAATCAAACATACCCTTGCAATCTAATTTTCACAAACATCCAACTCCAACCTTGTGTCCAATGCTTCTCTTTAACCAAGCTTTCTGTCGTGGACAAGAAAACAGCCAGCAACGCTATCAACGAGAACATTTCAGACTGTCACTGTCATTATTTCTGATTGTGTTTATGGTTTTTGGAGGAGATAGAAACTGTAATAGCAGCTAGGAGTTTGGAAAAGAAAAAGAATAGATGTTGCATATTGTTAGTGTCTAAATTTAGCATACTTTGGCTACTAATTATGTGCTTATTTGTTGATTTAAATGCTTAAATATTAGCTTTTACTTGCTTTTATATATTTTGGTTAAGAATTACTAGATGTGATGAAAAGAAAGGAAAGCATTTTGAACATATTTAAGAAGATTTGAAGTAAAGGAACTGTTGGAGTTTTCTTAGACATTTTTTACATTGTCAGACTTAGCTTTAGGTAAGGTTAATAGTCAGGACAAGAGATATGGGCTGCACTTATTTGAACCACAAGTTTAACTAAAGTTTTGGGCTTAAATTATAGCTTAGGAAGAAGAATTAAATAGTTTTTATTAGGTACTTTTACTATATTATTATTTGTCCTAGTTTTAGACAATATATAATTGTATTTTAGGTCTTTTCTAACGTATGTTTGGATAGCTTCCTCCCATATGTTTTTAGAGTTTTGTTCTTATTTCCTCTATAGTCATTAGAGACTAAACTCTTTTCTTTAGCCAAAGGTTAATTCGAAATTGATTTTCTTCATATTTGTGAGATCTTAATGCTCTTTATCTTTATTTTTTAGCTTATATTGCATTCATACTAGTCAGTGATATTAAATCCGTAATTATTTAGTCGAGTTGAAGTAAATAGCAATTGATGTAACTTGATGGTGATCAGGCTTTTAGATTATATTATGTAATTGAATGATCTAGTTAAAAGGGTTCTCATAGAATTTGTTAACTAGGGAAGGATCATTCTAGTGTTCATTGCAAATGACAGGTTAAATCCTTCGTCGTTAGAGATTATTATTAGATCGTATTTTAATAATCTATTAATGCATAAAGAGTGGTTGGAGGAACATTTCCTTTGGCTATAACTTATCTATGATTTGGAATTGTTAAGGTATCTTAAAGTCAATGATCAAATATAAGAATTTTATACCGAGAATTATATCTTTGGTTGTATTTGTTTTTCGTTGTTTTTTATTTTAATTTCCTACTACATTCTTTTAATTTTATTTATTTTCATCAATTTACGAACCCCTTTTTTTATTTTAGAACTTTAAAAATAAACTTGACCAGTCTTTATGGGACCAACTTACTCATTACTAGATATAAAATCTTTAGAGTAAGTTAAATACCGATATATGTACCCCATACACACATATATATACATATGTATGTAATGGTATATGTATCATATATATTATATATATTAAAGGAATATTGCATTAGATATCAACTAAGGTTACAGGTACATATATAGTCACAATATAACACAAGAGTCTTAGAGAATATACATGTCCTACTAGAGTTATGTTAACTAAACCTTATCAAGTCATGCCTAAGACGAGAATGCCAAGTTGATAGCGGTGCGGAATGTAACTGAATAACATCACAGAATCGACAAGGATATGTATGAAATGGATATCGCCCCTTTTCACTTTGGCTTGTTTACAACTTGGTTCTCATTTCCAAATCCTTGATAACAAAATAATCAGGGAAAAATCCAACAAAAACTCCATTAGTGTTAGTCAAAGAATAAACTGATAGTAAATCTTGCTAGGCATTAGGAACATATAAAATATAATTGAGAATAAAAGAGCATGAATCAATAGAAACAGTAAATTTACCAACATAGAAGATTGAGAGTTTAGAACCGTTACCTAAAGTGACCTCTTCAGGTCTAGGATATTCATTATGAATAGCAAGTTTGTCCAAGTCAGTTGTCATGTGATGTGTGTTACCACTATCCATAATCCAATTTGGATTTGGTGCTACTGTGCTACTGGCAGCATTAACTGCTAGACTTCTCATATTTAGGTTTCCAGAATCCATCCTTGGAGACGGATATATAAGAGCTATGTGTCTGCTGCCATTGCGATTGTAATAAACAATCAGCGAATAAGCAAGAGTCTAGGACTGATAAGTAACACATCTTGAGGCAGAAGAAAGATTGGAATTGTTTTTGCCCCGCCTTTTGCTGTTAGTCCTCTACCACGTCCACGCGAACTGCTACTAGTATACTGCGCATAATGGGCAATTGGTGGTATTGCAACAGCCGCTTCTTCACATTTCAATCATCTCTCTTCCGTCAAGTGCAGCCTATATAAATCATCAAAAGAGTGATTATCATATCTATCATCAAAGAGACGAAGAAACGTACCATAGCTCGGTCTTAGACCATTGAGTATAAATTCAATTAGTTGCTCCTCAGGTATTGGATTTTGCAAGGCTGCCAGTTTGTCTCATAGAAGTTTCGCCTTGGAAACATAGTCCTCAATGGACATATCTCGTTTCAACAAATGTAGTTGATTTTTGTATTCACGAATCTGAGATCGCAATCCGAAAGCACAAGAGGTTTGCAGCTTCAACCATGCGCCTTGAGCTATCTAAACTCCAACGATCTGCCAAGCACTCCTTGTATCATTGAGGAGGCCATCCAACCGAGAACTAACTTATCATTTTGTGTCCATCGAATATAAAGAGGATTCGGTTCTCCATTTAGTAATAGAGGCGGAGGAGGGATGCTACGATCAAGATGATGAACTAATCTGCATCCACAAACCATTGGATAAAACTGAGTCTTCCATAAGAGGTAATTGATGGATGCTAGCTTGATTGAAATATGATGATTTAGATTTGGTATTGTCATAACCGATTCTGCAGCCATTGATCAAACCCGTAGAGGTTTGCATTAGGGTTCCAGAAGTATCACCCATATTGCCGGTTTGGAAACAGAGACTAGAATGTTAATCTGTTTAGGCCTTTAAGAGCATTTCCAATGCAACACCTTTTATTGGTTTATATGTCTAATAAAATAAAAGGTATCAAGGGAGATGTGGATAGATGTTAATATGTTGACATCCAATTTAAAATTTTTGTCTCCAATGCAACACTTTTTATTTTATTTTTTTTGTTCTTTGTTGAAATTATAATTTAATATCTTGCAAATCACAATGTATCATTAAATGTAGATATTGTGTAGAAGACCCTCTACAAATAGAAGGTGACCTTGACAATATCAAGTCCACATAAGCTCCATATCCAAAATAAACATTAGTATTGGAGAGCATTTTTTAAAAAAGATATTCTATTTTTCCTATGTGGCAAGTAGATTAATACATTCACATTAGCATGGGAGATGCCTAATACTCTAATACCATAAAGGAAGATTGCATTTAATATCAAATGAGGGTACAGGTACATATATAGTCACAATACAACACAAGAGTTGATGGTGGTGGGTAGCGAACCATGATGGTAGAAGTGGTTTAAGGGTTAATTAAGTTATAAAGAATAAATTAGTAAATTTAAATGAAAATGTACTATTTCCAAAATTATTTAAATTTAGTGTTAATTCCTAATATTAAACCTTAAAACGTAGTTATATTTGTTACAGCTAGCTACCGTTATTAAAATGTAATAATATAATTTCAAAAAACTGTCTCCATTATAAAATAATTGAGCCTTTAATATAAAATTCTGTCGTTAAATAATTTTTAAATAATTAAGACTTTTGGTATTTTTTAAGATAATTATGTCTTTGGTATTATAGGGGATGTAATTTATTTTTTTTTCCTTTTAATTTTTTTTTGGAGATAGAATAGAAAGAAAATTATATAAAAAAAAGAATAAATAGTAAAAATTTAATACTTTAATAATAAAAATAATATTATGGTGCATTTTTGCCGAAGAATAATTACAGGGTGAAGCAGTGAAACTAGTGTGACCCACCAATAAATATGGGATAGAAGGCACGGTACTTTGAAGCCATTAAAGAACAATGAAGCAAATCTGTTCAATTGGTAACAACTTTCTTATCAGGAGATCATAGTTTAGTGTTTTAGCTTTGAATTTTTATACTGTCCCGAAGTTCAAGTTCTTTCTGAAATTCTTACTTTAAATTCAAGAAAATATGTCATTTTGTTATTTGAAGTTATTCTTTAGATATATTTTTGAACTGGTTTTACGAGAGAATCGGAAGCGAAAACACCAACAGTTGAACTCGTATTCAGTCCACTTTTAATCGAACAATCATCTTCCTTTTCGTTTCAATTCCGTAGTGATTTTGATCGTATACTTTTTCTATTTTTCTTCAGTTTAGACAATTCAACCAAACAAATCCTCTTCCTTTTCGTTCCCATTCTGCTTTAAATTGCACATCTCTATTCGTTTTCATTTCATCGTGCTTCTGATCGTTTTTCTTTTTTTCGGCTCATACAAATCCCCGAACAATGGAGCTGGTTTTTTCTTCCGCCTTTCTAATGATATTGCTTATGTGTGCAATTGTTCGATTGAAATGACAAAAGAGATCTAACCAAAACGAAAATGGAATTCGTTTGATCAAAAGACAATGAAAAGGAACTTTTATGACAAAATAATGTTAGAGGGGAAAACAATATAGTTGTTAAATCCTGATACATACATACAGTTGAGCTTATTAAAGCAAATGGAGTATGAATATGGATTGTATGACAAAAGCTATATGACACAGTAATTACAAAAATTGAAGTTACTTTGTGAAATCGTCTGTATCTCGAACAATGGTGATGGAGGGGAAAACAATTGCGGCCACTGGATTATTCTCTAGTCCTCCACCTTCGTCAATAATAAATCTAAGACCTTCAAAATACAGTTTACCATGATGACCGCTAACAACAATGGTTGGCTTCTCAGTCAATTCCTGTAACATGAATTGGCCATGTTTTAGCATACAGAAAGAAACATCATTTTTTTTTTTTTTCACAAAGTAGAAACTGAACTTCACATCACCTTTGGGATATTCCACACATTCTTCCTCCCACTCAAAGCCTCAATCTTAGGAACAGTGGTGTCTTTGGCTTTCAAAGATTGCACCTGTTCCTCCACATTTTTACCTTTCTCCAAACCAGCATGAACTGCAATCAATTTACAGTGCTTTGTTTCACCTTCCTTCTCTATACATACATCTTCCTGCCAAAATTTTGCGACGTAAGCTTTTTGGCCTTCACAACCATAATATATCTTCATCAACATCAGGGCAAACCACCACAGGATGAAGAATTTGTAATTGTAATTAAGAAAACATAGTACGCATTCACGACAGAACATTCAAAGGGTAATAAACCCTGTGATTTGAAAGAACCTCTGAGATAATCATATAATTTTTAATTCCTCAGCATAGTCAAGTTTGAGATTGGATGCATATGTTCAAAAATGGAATCAGAAAAATGCATCAATTAAAGACAAATATATAAACACACATCAATAATCATTTATAAATGACCAAAGGGATGAGCTAGTATAAGAGCCTTCTTATATAAGAACGTGTATTTCTACGCAGAACACAATCCAACTGTCGAAACAGTTGTTCTCATATAACAATGTTCATATAGTAGACAAAAACCCAAACTCAATATGAAAATAAATCTTGCCTCTTCATGGACCCAAACCATGTCAGCCAGAAACCTCTTGTGGTCATCAGGAACTGCCTTCATTAAATCTGTATGCAAAAATTAATTACCCATTCAAAACAACACAATTTCAAATTCAGGAACAAGCGATTACACAAATTATATTTCTAAAAACATAGAGAAACAATACCAGCAGATCCATGAGGGACTCCATAGGATTCAAAAGTTGGTGCAGCATCATATATGGAGCCTTTATACTCAGTCCCTTTAACAGTATTGAACCTGACCTTAATAGAGCCGGCCCATCTCCTCCCTTGCAAATACATATTCTCATACCCCTCTCCTTTATACCATCCTTCTCTTTCCTCGTTCTCTTCGTACTCCTTCCATCCCTCCTTAAAAGGCAACCCATTTCGCGGTTCCGGCAATACACCTAGAAAAGCTGCAAAAGCAAGGTCGTGATTGCCGGAGAGAAACACATGCTTTTGATTTGGATAAGCTGAGGGTAAATTTATTAAGAAATCTATCACTTTTTTGGTTTCTGGACCACGGTCGCAGTAATCACCCAAAAAGATTACAATGGCAGAGCTAAAATCGTCTGGGTTGATTACGGATTGAAGATTGGACCAGAGGTTTTGGAGCTTCGCGAAGAACCCATGGATGTCGCCTATGCAAATCACCACTCTTGATGTGCCGCTGGTACTGGCAATGGTGCTGGTGCTCCCACCAGCCATTTTCAAGTCTCGGTAATGTTAGAAGTCCTGAAATCGAGTGTCTTATGGTTACGAATCGATTCGTTTTGTTGGATGAATCCATATGCCCCAAATCGATTCGGCTAGTAAAAGAATTGGCCATATGCATAATTTGCCACCCAACTTTTATTTGGCTCACTAAACTTTGCGGAGAGTCAGTTTAGTCCTTAACTTTTGAAAAATATTACAGGTTGAACCAAACAAACATTAGAGAGTGTAAAACATGCCTGAATTAAATATTTATTATTATTATTATTATTATTATTATTAAATTTTCAAAAATAAATTAACACTCCTTCTCATCCCTTTTACATCTCTTCTATCTTTCGGTTAATCCTTCTCATTAGCCGCGGCCACTAGCTCACCACCATCTTTTCTTTCTCTTCTTTGTTTTGTTGTTTGCATAAACCTAACAAAACATCCCAATCTCATCACCACCACCAAAACCTTGTTTCAAAATCAATATTTTTTTATCTTTTATCAATTTAGATTTTTTTTTTTGCCAGAAAATCATATTTCTCAAAATAAAAAAGTTTACAGAACAATTGCAAAATTAGAAAGAAACAATTTGGTTTTTACGTATCCCTCTTTCCTTTTATTTATATAAGGAAGCTGTTTTTTTTGGGTAAATCCGTACAAGTGCCTAAACAAGAACATAGAAGAAGAAGACAAAGAAGAAATTGAAAATGAAGGGACTGGGTATATGGGTTTTGTTTTTCAGAGACGAGAGATTTGAGAGAGAAAGGGAGAAATTGAAATTGAAATTTTTTTTTTTTTGATCCTATGACAAGAAATTGAAATCAATTGTCTAATTTGTTCATGCTTATCATTCTCCCTCATTTAAATTTAGGTTAGTAGCCTTCAAATATGTATCTTCCATTAAAGTAGATCACATATTCAAATGGAAGCCATAGCGGTGTGCTTCAAGGCGAGAAGAAGATGTTCAGAGAGAAATAATACAATATTTTCACTCAAATGTAACCATTCACGTGCTTCTTAGAGTTTGTCATCCGCTATCCAAAATTCAGCTTGGTCGGGATAAAAAATTAGCCTTTTTAAAACGTTACGGAGCAAACTGGCTCCCTACAAAGTTTAGGGAGCCAAATAACTTTTCGGTACATATTGTAAGTAAATTATACATTAATCCTAAAAGAATTAGGTAATTCTTCTTTTTGGGGAGTTGCCCATGGTGCAGCTCCCCTTTTTTTTTTAATTTTTTTCCAAATCAAATTATGGATCGTTTGCATTTAATGCGAAACTAATTTTAGTGTGTTAGTTTATATATTTGATTATGTATTATAAATTTTTAATATAAAATAATTATAGAATAATTAAATTTAATAGTTTTAATTATTGTATGTGACCATTTATAATATAGATTCAAATCTACAAATTTCAATATATTGAAATTCAACTCGTAACTAAATAAAAACAATCAACATTTAACTTAAAAAATAAATAAAAGGAAAGGGGAGCTGCACCATGGGTGACTCGCTCCACCTATTAGCACCCTAAAAAATTATGGATTATGCTTTTCGTGACTAGTGTAGTGCAAAGTTTAGTGAAATAGAAGATGGGTTGTAGTTGGGGGCCAGCAGATAATAAGACATTTATCCTCGAATCTTACCGGACATAGTTTAAATCTCCTTATCTATCTATGTCAAAAAAAATAGAAGATGGGTCAAATTGGCTTCCTGATTATAATTTATATACGTGACTGGATGATTACAACAATGCAAGTGGTAAACCTTGTATACTAATTTTATCCAAAGATGTATGCTTTTAATTCAATTCAGGTCCTCAGTAAAGATGAAGCAGATCATGAGTCTAAAGATGGTGTAGTAGAGCTTTCAATCAAGGCTTATCGGTATCTAAACGAGAATTTCAATATTGATGGCAATCGGATTCAGATCCAAATTTTCATGACACCTAAACTTTGGTTTAGGTATTCAATCTCAAAATTTTGTATAGAAATTCCGAGTAAAATAACAGTGCTATTGGACACTATTGAACATAAAGGTAAAATAGTCATTTTGCATAGTCTTGAGAATTTAAGAAACTGAGTGAGTATATTACTTATTATGTTGCAATTGCATACACAAAATATTAAACGTCGTTCCTTGATGCAACAAGCAGCTGCTTTACACAGTTATTATTAAAAGGGTCAAACTTAATCAGCCTATAAAATGATGAAAATATAAAGGGTTTCAAGATAGATATAAACTGAAATTTATCTGCTTACGGCACAATAAAAGGTAGAAACCAGCCACAAAGGCAACATCTAAATTTTGCTAAAAGAAACTTCAACAAATTATGGTCAACTTGTTTTGATTTAAGTAGGAAAAACTGCCTCAACAATTGCATGTTTCTTCTTAGGGTATCCCATACCAACAAAATGGCTAAAATAAACCTTACCGTCCTTCACAGTAACCGCAGTAGACAACCGGTGTACAGGACCTTTAAACTTGGCCACAAGGGTAGCAGTTTCCCACCCATCGGTACTCTCTACTAGCCTCCCAGTAGGATTTCCTGCAACCACAAGCTTAGTTGGTGACAATAACTCTAAACCATCTCCAAATACCAGTGAGCCTCCGCCAACCTTGATCAACTTGACTTCACCTTCCTTGCTTGGATCAATCTTGAACAAATTCCCACTTGCAGTATGGACTGCTAGCAAGAACCCATTTGGATGATAAACTATTCCATTTAGTCCAACTAAGTTTTTGTACCACTGTTTTTCGATGAAGAGTGGATGTCTGATAATTGATAGGAACTGACCATCTTTTCCAACTTTCCAGATTTTAGTGCCTTTGCAATCAGTTACATAGGCATTTCCTTCTGCATCGACTGCCACATCGTCTGCCATGGATTTCTCATCACCTACACAAAGATTCAAAAACAGCCACTTTCAGACAACAAGGCAGTCTGATCCAGGACTAGAGATACTATTTCTTTAAGAATTTAGAACATCATCACTGGTCACTGTCAAGATTCCAGAGTTGAGTCATTAATTAACTAGCTTATTGGGTTCATATAACTAAGTTTTTTTTTTAACAAAAGGGATCATATCACTAACATGATTCCTACTATTTTTCAAGTATGCAATTACATAATCAAAAGCTGGCCTAAATGATTCTAATTTCTGTCTGGGCCTGTTTTAATATAACTAGAGATGTCATTATTAGGCTAATCTAATGAATTGGGTCATTAACTTATCATTTCCAGTTGAAAGAGACCAAAATGATGAGTCGTGACTCGTAATGAAACAAGAGCACAGTTAATCAAACAACCAAAAAACTAAACTCAAGTTATTATTAAAACCACAAACAATTAATCAAGCACTAAAATAGACTGCACTCTATCATTTATATTACTCATATATATATATAGTTCGTCAGTTCCCACCAATTGTCATTGGTCATAAACATTATTTATTATCATTCTATTCCTATGCTTATTAAATATATTAAGTTTTAAAAGACAAACAGCAGTAGTATCATTTTTTTTTACTAACAAACAGCAGTGTCATTGCTTACTAGCTGATGACATTAATTAATTAATTAACGATGCTCCATGGCTGCAACTATGAAATGGGGCTAGCCATGTGCCTCCAAGATTTTTTAAGTCTCCCAACAGACTAAAAACAATTCAACATTTTTTTAATACTGTTTGGCAAAACTGTTAGGCAACGTGATTAAGTTTAACCCTTTTTTTTTTTTTTTTTGAGGAATTAGGTTGAATGAAATTCGAGTTCTTAGTTCTTAAGAATTTTTTCGGAGGGGGGGTTTCGAGATAGATAGTGATGATCCACACAAGTTGAGCTCAAATGCCCTTTTTTAGAAAGAATGAGATTATTAGAATTGATGTACTTATAACCGTGAATTTTTATTTTCTTGTGATGAATATCCGCGAGATATTTTCTGATAGTACAATATTTGGTATAAAAATAATTATTAATTTTTTAAATATTACTGATAATTTATATGCAGTTTAATTTAAATTCAAATACATTACATAAAATATTAATCATAAATTTTAAATTATTTAGAGTATGATTCAAAAATTAATTTATTTCAATTGTGTATTAAAATTCATATTCCCCAACAAATTTAGTTTCGCTTTTAAAAGTACAGTTATTTTTATTAATTTTTCTTCCATTTCCGAGTCAATTTTTGGGTACTATGTGATCTGCCAGCTCATTATGTTATTCAGAATTTTTTATTTTTTGAAAATAAAATAATTAAGAAATTTTTTGAACAGCAGTTCGCCAACTTATATATATATGTATTAAATATTGGAGCCCCGAATTCAAAATGTGGTTTTTATCGCAACTCCAGCTAAAATCCGAATAGAAAAATCTAACAAATCACTTATGAATTCCACCTTATGTCATTTGTCCAATAGTATACCATGTCCAAATGAGTCGACGGACATATTCTTAATCAATGCTTTGCTTCTAATGACAATCTTTTCTTAATATAATCAACCACAAAAATAACTCAAATAATTTATTTTTTAATTATTAAACTAATAATTAGACCTAAAATAATTTAATTCATTGATTTCAAATTTATTCGTACATACAGTACTCGTAATTAAATATTATACTACTTAATTAATTTTTTATTGGCGAGAGTATGGAGGAGGGAATTGAAATTTCATTTTTTTAAAACAATTTAAAGCAAACACGAAATATAAAAAAAAATGAAGAAGTTTTCGGTAATCACGAGAAAGAGAAATGGGTTATTTTAAACTTACTTGGGCCACTGAGTTGGGTAAGGAACAGACGCTTCCAAGTTGACAGATCATAAGCCGCAAGAGCATTGTATTTGTTCCACAGAAGATCGATAGTGACCACCAGCAGCCGATTCCTAGGCCGGTCAATCACAAAACCCACAGTTGCGTTACCAGCCAAGTCAGCGTCCTTCACCAGAGTAACCTCCTGTAAAACAGCATCCGGTGAGTAATCGTCCGGAACGCGAATTTCACCGATGCCACCTTCCATAAAGGAGGCAATAAATCGGCGGTTGACATCGTCCCACTTGGCGCACTCGCGGAAGAAGCCGGAACTGTGGTAGTAGAAGACATGAGTGGAGGGCTTGGCTAGCTCGAGAGAGATGATAAAGGCAATAGGGATGGCTGAAAGGAGAAAGACGAAGATTAGGGACTTGAGAGAGCACGGGAAGAGACCCATTGTGGTTGATATAATTACTGGTATTACAATTTAGGGAAGAGTGAGGAGAGATGAGTATAAATTTTTTTTTTTTTTTTGTGTCTTAGATATTTGGGGAGGGGGAATAGGAGGGACAATTTGGCAGGCGTGAGATGGGTATAAATTAAATAAAACGTAATGGGTGTTTTTGGAATTCTGTGTGTGTTTGTTTAACTACCAACCAATAGCGTTACTACTATTTTTCGTTAATCGAATTTTTTATTTTTTTAATATAGATACCCTTATCTCTAATATATATACTAAGAGAATAGGAAAAAGGGATTAGGGGTGGTAAAAGTTGTTTTGATATGCTAACATAACACAAACATGACTTGCTAATGAAATTTTTGACCTGTTTAATTAAATGGGTCGATACGAATTCGACCTGAAAATAAATGGATTAGGTTCAGATTTAAAAACTTAATCTATTCATAATAATAATAATAAGTATAATAATAATAATAATAATAAATAAATAAATAATGAACATTTAATTATGGAATCCAACGATCACATGCCATATTCAATGGTTCTAACGTCTGATGATATATTTTACATTGCGTGACACAGAGTGGATATTTCCAATTAAAATATTTAATAATTATGAACTTACTTTTAAATATTTTAAACCTGGGTTAAAGCTAATCCCTATGTTTTATAAAACAAAATTAATTCAATATTTACTCAATTACTATTAATTTAGGTGTATTTTAATTTTTTTATTATTTTTTTACATATTGCACCCAATGTTTTAAATAAGTAATTTTTTATTATTATTTTGCGTATAATTATTTTATGATTTATATCTATTTATAAATATAAATTAGACTAAATATTTTTACAATGTATCTAGCAACAATTTTTAAAATAATTTTAACATTTTTATTGAACATTTTTTCATTATAACCTTAAGTTTATCAAGAATTATATGACTAGTTATTATATTTTAAAATATTTTCTAATGAAATGATTAAAATGCTAGAATTGAGATATCGGAACTCAAAAAATATTTTAAAATATTTTCGACCAGTTAGGGATGTCAAAAGCTGGGTTGACATGCTAATACGACACAATCCCGACATGAAAATAATGGATCGACCCGACCCGACCTGAAATTTAAACAGATCAGGTTAAGATTGAGGGATTTTCAACCCGAAACATGTTTAACCCAAAAAAAAGCAGATTAGGTTGACCCAACTCGACCTGTTTACCACCCCTAAAAGGATTGAAAAGTATACCTATTTTTCTTTTAATCAAAATAAATATTGACGTATGGTAAAAAAAATAATAAATAAATATTGACGTGGTGGATCATTAGTATTGTTGTTTTTACCACTATTGCATATTTAATTGTGACTTAAAATGTGTGCCGGGAGTGTTTACTCCCACTTTCTAATTGTAATAAATGAAGTAGGACTATTTGCAAATCAAATTCATTTAATATTTTTATAATATGATTAATTTAAATTTCAAATAAAATTAATTTTATTTTCAAACATAGATTTACAAAAATAAAATTATAAAATTCATTTATTCTTAATTAATTATATATAAATTTCAATTGCATCAATTACTCATTTATTGAAATGAGTTGATTCTCTTTCAAAAATAATTAACATTAGCAAATTTATTTTGAGCAGCACTGCTCTTTTTTTAAAAAAAATTAAAATGAGTTACTTCCAAACCTTAACTTTACATGATTTTTATTTTAGCGTCTAAATTGTACTGTTAAAATTCCTTGCAATTATTCAACTCTATAATTTTACAAAATAAAATAAATATAATGATTTTTTTTGTTAATTTAAAAATAAATTAAATTATTGAGCCTCTACAATAGCTTTAGTTTTTACTTTCATTCTCTTGCAATATTAATATGAGACATTTCTTTTAAAAGAACTTTTCCTTCCAAAAAATATTCAATAAAGAAAATTAATAAAATTATCTCATGTAAAAAGTTAAAACCGGAATCTAAAAAGAAATTAAAAGGAAATGCCATAAAAATAGCCAAAAATATAATATTATTGAAAAAAAAAATCCCACTCAAGTTTTCAATGGATAGAAATAGACCGGTTAAATTTTTTTCAAATAATATTTTCATTAATAAAAATAGCTCACCCCTTCAAAATGACTAAAATAACCACATAAACGTACAAATATTGTACAACAATTGCATAAAAATGATACAACTGTAAAATGAATAAAAGAAAATTTTATACAAAAATTATACAACAGTTGTACAAAAATTGTTCAACAAAAATCACTAAAAAAAGCAGAAAAATCAATATAAAAATATGAAAGAAAAAAAGTTGAGCAAAATCAAATAAAAGAAATCCTATACACAAATTGTTTAACAATCATACAAAAATTGTTCATCTTCAAACTACAATTGCAATTATCAAAATATATTGTTCTATACTCCAAATCAGCTCTTCTTTTACTAAACATTTAAGTCTACACACAGCATGTAAAAGAAAAAGGCATAAACAATATTCAAAACAGGTAAAAAATGGTTAAATAGTAGATCAATATACATTAACAAAAGAATGAAAATTCTATATTAAAAATACTAAAATAAAAAAGTACAAAATTCACTAAAATCAATTATAAAAAATCAATATAAAATATGAAGGAAAAAAAATTCCATCAAAATGAATAAAAGAAAATCATGCTCAAAAATTATATAACAGTCATACAAAAGCTATTCAACGTCAAATTACAATTGCAATTATAAAAAATATTCTGAAGAAATATTGTATTGATACTACTTCATTAACAATATAAAAAGAAAAACAGCCTTGATAATTAAATCGTATACAACTGGATTGAGGAAATGATAAAATTAGAAACCATACAAAATATGTCAAAACAGGTACAAAATATATATGAAACAAATATGTTTAAAATATTGATGAATTATTGTACACATATTAATCAAATATTTTTGATAATTGCAATTGTAGATTGAAGATAAACAATTTTTGTATGATTGACAGTATATTACTTATTATGTTATAATTGCATACACAAAACATTAAACGTCGTTCCTTGATGCAACAAGCAGCTGCTTTACACAGTTATTATTAAAAGGGTCAAACTTAATCAGCCTATAAAATGATGAAAATATAAAGATAAAGGGTTTCGAGATAGATATAAACTGAAATTTATCTGCTTATGGCACAACAAAAAGGTAGAAACCCCACACAACGGCAACATCTAATTTTTGCTAAAAGAAACTTCAACAACAAATAATGGTCAACCCTTGTTTTGATTTAAGTAGAAAAAACTGCCTCAACAATGGCATGTTTCTTCTTAGGGTATCCCATACCAACAAAATGGCTAAAATAAACCTTACCGTCCTTCACAGTAGCTGCTGTAGACAACCGGTGTAGAATGCCTTTAAACTTGGCCACAACGGTAGCCGTTTCCCACCCATCGGCACTCTGTACTAACCTCCCCGTAGGATTTCCTGCAACCACAAGCCTTGTTGGTGACAATAACTCTAAACCATCTCCGAATATCAGCGAGCCTCCGCCAACCTTGATCAACTTGACTTCACCTTCCTTGCTTGGATCAATCTTGAACAAATTCCCACTTGCAGAATGAATTGCTAGCAAGAACCCATTTGGATGATAAACTATTCCATTTAGTCCAACTAAGTTTTTGTACCACTGCTTTTCGATGAAGAGTGGATGTCTGATAATTGATAGGAACTGACCATCTTTTCCAACTTTCCAGATTTTACTGCCTGTGCAATCAGTTACATAGGCATTTCCTTCTGCATCGACTGCCACATCGTCTGCCACAGATTTCTCATCACCTACACAGATTCAAAAAACAGCCAGTTTCAGACAACAATGCAGTCTGATCCAGGACTTGAGCTATTAATTTTTAAAACACAAACAGCAGCAGTATCATTTTTTTTTACTAACAAACAGCAGTATCATTGCTTACTAGCTAATGACATTAATTAATTAATTAACGATGCTTCATGGCTGCAACTATGAAATGGGGCTAGCCATGTGCCTCCAAGATTTTTTAAGTTCTCCCAACAGAATAAAAATAATGCAACATTTTATTTATTTATTTTTTTTCTTGAGGAATTAAGTTGAATGAAATTCGAGTTCTTAAGAATTTTTTCGGATGGGGGTTTAGAGATAGATAGTAGTAATGATCCACACAAGTTGAGCTCAAATGCCTTCTTTTAGAAAGAATGAGATTATTAGAATGGATGTACTTAAAACCGTGAATTTTTATTTTCTTGTGAAGAATATCAGTGAAATATTTTCTGATTAACTATTGATAGTACAATATTTGGTCTAGAAATAATTATTAATTCTTTAAATATTACTGATAATTTATATGCAGTTTAATTTAAATTCAAATACATTAGATAAAAAATTAACAATAAAATATAAAATTTAAATTACTTTAGATTATGATTCAAAAATTAATTTATTTCAATTGTGTACTAAATAAAATTCATATATCCCCAAAAAATTTAGTTTAGCTTTTAAAAGCACAGTTATTTTTATTAATTTTTCTTCCTTTCACAGTTTATCTTTTCTGAATTTTTTTTAAAAAAAAATAATACTATTTCCAAGTTTTTCAATTCTTTATATCCTAAAAATACAAATATTAAAAACTCACCGATATCAATACAGAAATAATAATAAACAATTACTAATCCTTTACAAAACTTACTTTTTCATCGATATGAATAAAGAAATGATAATAAACAATTATAAAACTTACTATAAATGGAAATATAAAGAATTAAAAAATTCACTAAAAAGGAAATGTAAATAAATGAAAAACTTAAATATAGTACTATGACCTGTCAGTGCATTATATTATTCAGAATTTTTTATTTTTGAAAATAAAATATTAAGAAATTTTTTAAACACAGTTCACCAAAATGGGAAGAACATGAACTGCCAACTTTTATATATATATATATATATATATATATAACCTCTGTATTTGTCAATTATTTATAATTTTTTGTAAAAAAAAAAAAGAAAAACAGAAATAGTATATATGTATATATTTTTTTTTTGGAAGCCCCAAAATCAACGTGTCATTTTTATCGCAACTCCTCCAGCTAAAATCCGAAGATAAAAATCTATCAAATCACTTATGAATTCTACCTTTTGTCATTTGTCCAATGCCAAGTCAAAATGAGTCGACGGACATATTCTTAATTAATGCTTTGCTTCTAATGACAACCTTTTCTTAATATAATCGACCACAAAAATAATTCAAATAATTTATTTTTTAATTATTAAACTAAATTAGACCTAACATAATTTAATTCATTGATTTCAAATTTATTCGTACATACTGTACTCGTAATTAAATATTATACAACTTAATTAATTTTTTTATTAGCGAGTAGTATCAAGGTGGAGGAGGGAATTGAAATTTCATTTTTTAAAAACAATTTAAAGCAAACACGAAATATAAAAAAAAAAAAATCAAAATGAATGAATGAAGTTTTCAGTAATCACGAGAAAGAGAAATGGGCTATTTTAAACTTACTTGGGCCACTGAGTTGGGTAAGGAACAGACGCTTCCAAGTTGACAGATCATAAGCCGCAAGAGCATTGTATTTGTTCCACGGACGATCGGCAGACGCCACAAGCAGCCGATTCCTCGGCCGGTCAATTACAAAACCCAGACTTAAGTTTCCGGCCAAGTCAGCGTCCTTCACCAGAGTAACCTCCTGTAAAACAGTATCCGGTGAGTAATCGTCCGGAACGCGAATTTCACCGATGCCACCTTCAATAAAGGAGACAATAAATCGGCGGTTGACATCGTCCCACTTGGCACATTCGCGGAAGAAGCCGGAACTATGGTAGTAGAAGACATGAGTGGAGGGCTTGGCTAGCTCGAGAGAGATGATAAAGCCAATAGGGATGGCTGAAAGGAGAAAGAGGAAGATTAGGGACTTGACAGAGCACGGGAAGAGAGCCATTGTAGTTGGTATAATTACTAGAATTACAATTTAGGGAAGAGTGAGGAGAGATGAGTATAAATTAAATAAAACGTAATGGGTGTTTTTGGAATTCTGTGTTTGTTTGTTTAACTACCAACCAATAGCGTTACTACTATTTTTTGTTAATCGAATTAGTATTCCTGTTTTTCTTTTAATCAAAATAAATATTGAGGTGCTGGATCATTAGTATAGTTTTTTTTACCAGGATTCTATATTTAATTGTGACTTTCATGCCTAATCAAATGTGTTTACTAGGGGTGTTCACTCGTTAGAACCTGAAAATTTTTTTATAAATCTTCACCAAATAAAAAAAAAATTTTCGGACGTTTTAATGAATTAAATAATTCTTATGAATTCCCCAATTAACCGGATTTAACGAATAATTTTCTAATTTAACGAATTTAACGTTTTTAACGGAATTTAACATTTTTAACGAAATCGAATAGTTAAACTTAACCAAACATACAACAAATATATTGTTTTTCCAATTACAATACAATGGAATTTAACTAAACATAGAACAATTATCGACAAGACTGTAAAAAGATTAAGATTTATCCATGATAAGAGTTTACATATGTAAGCCAAAACTATGAACCAAAGAGAAAGGAAGAAAAAACGAAGGAAGATAAAGAAAATAGGCATAAAAGGAATAAGAAAGAGAGGAAAATGAGGCTAAGTCAGCTAGGTTTAGTTTCTTAAACGTAAAATTCGTTAAATCGTTAAAAAATTTTCTTTTAATGTAAATTTCACGATTTAACGAATTACACAAAATCTCTTACGATTTAACGATTGACAAAAATTTTTAACGTTAAAAATTTTATAAAATTCGTAAATTTCACATTTAATTGTTTTCATTTGAATACTCCTAGTGTTTACCCCACTTTGTAATTTTAATAAATGAAGTATGACTATTTGCAAATCAAATTCATTTAGGAAGCGTTTAGTTGGGGGTAATCATGAAAGAGAAAGTAAATGAAACTCTTAATAGGTGTTTGGTTGGCTAATTTAATGATTCTCATTCCCTTTTTTTTAGTATTGGTTTTCCTTCAAATTATCTCAAATTGATTCCTCAAACCCCCTAAGAAATTCTATTCCTATTCCTTCCTCCATTCCCTCTTTCTCCCTCTTCTCATGCATAATAATAATAAATAATAGTAATATTAATAAATAGTAATAAATAATAATAATAATAATAAATATACAAATAATAAAAAATAAATAATAATAATAATAATAATAAATGAAAAATAATAATAATAATAATTCTGATTACGATTCTCTGCTTCAAACTAAACAGTTACAAAAGGAATCGGGGGACAAACCATTCAGTTTATGGATCATCACTAAACAGGAAAAGGTATTCCGATTCCCTGTTTTCTTTCTCCTTGTTTCTCTTTCCTGATTCCATTTCATTTTTCCTGCTCGAACTAAACGTCCCTAATATTTTATTTTAGTGTCTAAATTGTACTGCTAAAATTCCTTGCAATTATTCAACTATATAATTTTACAAAATAAAATAATTATAATGCTTTTTGATTTTTTTGTTAATTTAAAAATAAATTAATTTATTGAGCCTCTACTATAGCTTTAGTTTTTACTTTCATTCTCTTTTTATGAAAATTATATGCAATATTAATACGAAACCTTTCCTTTAAAAGAACTTTTCCTTCAAAAATAAATAAATAAAGAAAATAATAAAATTATCTCATGCAAAAAGTTAAAACCGAAATCTCAAAAACACAAAATTAAAAAAAAAAAGAAAAAAAAGTTAAAAAAAATTGCAACAAAAATAGCCCAAAAATATAATATTTTTGACAAAAAAAAAATCAAATTTTCAATTGATAAAAAGAAATCGGGCAAATTTTTATTAACAAAAATAGCCTAAACAATATTTTCATTAATAAAAATAGCCACCCTTAAAAATAACTAAAAATATAAAATGTACAAAAACTGTACAGTAATTACACAAAAATGATACAACTGTAAAATGAAAAAAAGAAAATTTTGTACAAAAATTATACAACAGTTGTACAAAAATTATTCAACAAAAATCAATAAAAGAAAAATAAATATAAAAATATGAACAAAATCAAATAAAAAAATCTTATACACAAATTATTCAACAATCATATAAAAACTGTTCATCTTCAAACTACAATTACAATTATAAAAAACTATAATTACAATTATAAAAAATATATTGTTCCATGCACCAAATCAGCTTTTCTTTTCCTGAGCCTTTAAGTCTACACACAGTCTATAAAAGAAAAAGGTACAAACAATATTCAAAACAAATAAAAAACGGTTCAATAGTAGATCAATATACATTAATAAAAGAATGAAAATTCTATATTACAAATACTCAAATCAAAAATCCAAAATTTACTAAAATCAATTAAAAAACCAAATCAATATAAAATATGAAGAAAAAATTTCCAAGAAAATGAATAAAAGAAATGGTTATTTAATTAAAACTCTCCAAGTTTTATCCTAACCAACATTTTTCTCCCTGTTTTTTTTTTTCTTTTCGACAAAAAGCTGCTTGCATTATAATTCAGTGGACAAAATGCCCTTTTGTCTATTTTTTCTGTTAAAATAACGGTTAAAGAACCAAAATATAATTTTACAAGCCCTGTTGAAAAAACTAAAGAAATAAGGGATATTTTTGAAATTTTTTCATCTTCTTCCTTGTAACACCCCTTAACCCGACCATTTACAGCCGAATCAAGACATGACACATTACATATTACATGTCATATTCTATCTAAATTACAAAATAAGGGTACTTTTTTTTTCTTCTATACAAATTCTATACTAGATTTGCTCGTGCTGACTTCACCTTCATAGTATATGCCGACTAAGTTCTTCAGGCCCAAAAGCTATTTGACAGATCATGTTTCTTCCAATCTTTCGCAGACCTATAAATTCAGAATTAACTAAACTTGCTGAGCGATAACGCTCAGTGGATATTTTAACTAATGAAAAGCGTAAATAATTTAAATGCGCATGCATAATTTTTAAACCATATTAAACAATATTAAAATACTATAAATCACATAATAAAATAAATTGTATAATTCAAATTTTTACTTGTTTAGCTCTACTAGGCATTTAGGTGAACACATGGATAAAGTTACTATCTGTATTTCGGTATGACTGTTGTGCTTAATGTTCCAAAATCCCTTGTTTTGATTATTTGACAAAACTAACTTAAATTGTGATCTACTAATGTTTCAACAAGTGTTTAAAGTGCAGAACAATCATGCTCATAACAAAAGTCTTGGAGATTTAAATCAAACTAGCAAGCAAAAACAAGAATGCAATTTCTGCGTCAAGCATCGCGCGCGCAACCTAAACATGGAATTGTAACCATCGCGCGCGCTACTATTCAAAGACTCAGAATGTTGTGATCATCGCGCTCGCATCTGGAACAACCTTGTAACCATCGCGCTCGCTACCAGCAAAATAGAAAACTTGATGTGACCATAGCGACCGCAACAGAAACAGAAAGGCGTTTGTGTCACGCTCGTGACTACTATTTTGAGAAACAGGGAATTTTTCGATTTAAGGCGCGCTCGCAACCAAAACATACTTGTTACCATTGCGCTCGCGACACTCACACAAATGCTAATCTGAAGAACAACTCTATGACCATCGCGCTGGCAACCTAAGCTTGCGCTCGCGACGAGGCTCCTTTCACACAACAACGGCTAGTGCTTGAGACGCTCCCGCCCACTTCCTTAAAATCTATTGGTGTGTGTCTCGAGGACTTTGTGTGTGGTCGCGCGTGCAACCATAGTCGCGCTCGCGACCATCTGCAGAAATTATTATGCTGTTTTTCTTTTCAAATCTCAAACGGCTAGATTCTGCAGAAAGGGTATAAAAACCCTTCAATTTTGCATTGATGAGGTACAACACAACTACTGAAACATACCTTCAAACAACCTCATTGTGCT